>VYXD01014770.1:911884-986875 GCA_013397195.1 Hylia prasina | reverse complement strand
CATGGGAAGATGCATCTATTGGTCAGCGGGCACCATGAGGATTCTGTTTTCTCCGTTGGTAGCTATAATGATCCCAATCCCCTCTTTCTTCCTTCCTTCCTCTCTCTCTCTCTCTCTCTTTCTCTCTCTCTTTCTCTCTCTCTTTCTTCTATCTATCTATCTATCTATGAAGAAAAATCCAACAGGGTTCATGAGCCAAGTAGAGAAAATGAAAAAAAAAAAAGGCATAGAATGCAAAGCATGGTATAGTTACCTTGTACATTCCAAACACAAACTGCAGTAGAAATTATAACAGAAAATACATATTCAATTATCAGCTGCAGATTCAGAGCAACAATAAAACTGAAATCACTATATTTTCCTAGGGATAGGGAGAGCAAAGAGCTCAAATTGTTCCTTTTGAAATTTCTACTGTGTAACATTATGCAATGCCATATAAAATTGGGTGATGAAAGCCTATAAAAAGTGCCTGAAATTCTCAATATATTCTACATCTATAAGCTTAAATAAATCCATTTTGAGGACTCCATCATATCTACCACACATGAAAATTTTTTACGGCTACAAATGTAATAGTTCATGCTTTTGCTTCCTCACAGTATTAGAGCTCCTCCATGGACAGAAATCATTTAGTGAACAGAAGAGAAACGTAGACAACCTCTAATTTTCTATACAGTGGCAACTGCATTCATTATGCATTAAAGTAGCACTTTCCCTGAAAGAGTTAACTTCCTAGCTCCTATTCTCTGCAGTGCTGCATAAACACTGCACATTATTCTTACTGAGCATGCTTCATCTTTCCTGTCTCCACAGTCTTGGGCTGTCAATCACCTGTCAGTCCCTACCACATCAGCACAGTGTGCATCACCAGGCTGTCAGCACAGCAGCTGATGAGACTCTGCTAAGAGCTGTCAATCAAACTTGTTTCTCTTATCTGTTTGGGAAATATTTTGTCTCTGAGAAACAAAGAACCTGGGCAACAATGGATCAGAGTCTAGTATTTACTCTTTTATGGGGATAGAAGCCTCTTAACAGGAAATGAATGCTATATCCACAACAAGGAAACAAAAATTCTGCTCCATTAGGCATATTTTCTTTTTTCAATTTTGTTTAAATCCTATTTATTTCTTGAACAAACAAATCAAGGCTTAATATATTAAAGAAAATTTCTTTTTGCTCTCACTATAGAATGAACTTCATATGTTTACTTCTTAGTTTCTGTTGACTACAATTCAATGAAGTGTAAGACAGGCAGCATCTCTGTTTTTAGGAATCTTTCCTTGTCTTTAACCATTGGAATGTGTGAGGTTTCTCTCCATCTCAGGGTAGCCAAAAAGCCAGACTAGAGAAATGCACAATTTACACCTTTGTTAATTTAAAATATATCTTTATTTTCTGCAACATTTTCATTAAAATTTCAACATAGAATTCAGTAACATGAGTAGGGTTCATAGATAATAGTAAAAGAATAGCTGAGGCATATAAGCAAGTAAGAGAAAAACACATTATTAATGGCTGTTTGAAAGAAGATCTTCTTTCTGGAATGCTGTGCCGGGGAGAAGGGACTGCACAAGGTAAAGTTCTTGCATCTACAGAAATCAAATACTGAAGAAAGACAAAAAGAGCTGCAAAGATGGGCACAGCAGCTATTTCTGGTCTGACACAGAATCTCTGCATGAAAAAGTTAAGCTGGGCTTTCAAGCCACATCTATCCAAGGCAGAATATCGTTCTGCACAGATAACTAGGTCTAGGTCTAACAAACCCGGCAATCAAATTAATTAACACCGGTGGATCACTGAACTAACAAACCTCTGCTCTTCCCAGGGCATAAGTAAGTATCTTTACATGCTGTGCTGTGCAGATATAAGGATATTTAAAGCTAGCTCGAGTAGAAAATGAAAGTGTTGCCTGACGTGAAGCAAAGTAAACATAACTCGGTGACTTAAAATCCCCATTTTGAAACATATCTATTTTTTCCCTACAAATGAAAGAAACTCAGAGCTGACAGTTGAGGAGAAACATTAAGAACAGCAAAGGGAAGAAAGCTGCTTTTCTCAGTATAGAGAGAAGTGCTATAAAACATGGTAATATGAATGAAAGACCTAAAAATATCTTGTGTTCTTCATAAAGATTCAGGTTTGGGCCATGAAAGTAAATACGCAACTTTGTTTTCTGAGCCAAAATAAAAGGTTAGTTCACAAGCCTTACAGTCCATTGGATAAAACTATATTAAAAGTTAAAAGGGGAGGCAAATAAAAGTAATTTTTTAAAAAAATCTTCTACCAATTACACAAACACTGATTTACAGGCCTGCTCTGAACATTTGCATTGGCTGTGGAATTGGGGTGTTCAGGTAAGAGCAGAGGGCAGAGAGAGCCAGCTGGGAAACAGGCTATGATATGAAACTCACAGAAAGGAAAAGTTTAAAGCAATCACAGGAAAAAAGCCCCCAAAGGAATTTGGGAACTGCACTCAAGATTAGTTCCCAGCAGCCTCCCACAACATTCTCGAGGGGCTTTGAAGAACGAACCTGGGGCAAAACAGCATGCTCCTTCATGTCTCTGATGGCCTAACACAAGTTCTGGATAGCCCCTGAGAAGAAGGAGGGAAATGGACTGGGAATCGCCATACCCCAGAGAAAAATGGGGTCATGGACAGCAAAAAGGGTTTTGTCCTTTCCACACACGCACACATACAAAGGGTTTTTTTGAATTTGTTTGTTCCAAAAGACAATATTTAAGTTTTCAGAAGAGGGAAATAATTTCCCAAAGGAAAAAAAAAAAAAGGTGCTGGCCACAACCAATGTCAGAGATGTAAGCAAAGCTCTCACAGGCTGAAGCAAGTCAAAGGCAGGCAATTTTGACCTGAATCCTAGAGCAAAGGCAGGAGGTCAGCATCTTTCATCACTTTCAACTTTATAAACAACTTCTCAAAGAATGCCTTTTTCTCTTTTCCTGGGCCTTATCTTGGTTCCCTCCATTACTGTCTGTGCCTGCAAGAGTAATAACAAACAGTTTGTCTTTTCTCTTTCCTCTCTGCCAGTTCCAATGTGTTTAATGCCCTCTCCATCCTAAAGAGCATACACACTAGGCAAGGAGGCAGGTGTCTTGCTGGAGACAGCACAGATGAAGAAAAAGGCACTTTTGTTTCACCGCTTTCAAAACTCCATGTTTGGTGCTGCAACCACATGCCATACTCACCTAACAGGAGCCACAGCCCCCCGTCAGAAATGTCACCAACTTGGAATAGAGGTACTGGGTGTCATTATGGCTTTTGGGAGATGCAAAGAGCATCCATAAGAGAGCAGAGCATGTGCATGGCTTGGGCAAGCAAAACAGAGACCTGTAAGGGGAGCAAACTTCTCTGAGCAAACTTCAGCTCCTGGACGTGGTTTTGGACACAAAGTTCCTAGCTAGGAAGAGAGAGCTACTCTGAATATGCAACCTCCCCTCTGCAGCCTCCACAAGCAATGCTGAAGGTGACCCCAAGCAGGGAATTGGACAGCACAGAGAAAGACTGCTCTCAAAGCCTTCTCAGAAAGCAGCGGAAGTCTCAAACTGGAACAGCCACAGTCATGCTCCTCAGAATTTCACTGAGTTGGAATACTACTCATGTCAAAAAGTATCACTAATACTGTAGTTCAGTAGTACATAAATATTAACTAACAAAGGAAAGGAAATATGAATTAACAGCAAAGAGCCTTAAATGTGGAGCTTCAATTCCAGATACTGAGAATAAACCAAAAGCAGCAACAGTTTGTGCAGAGGTCAGAAATTAAAACCAGAGGAAAAATTCTGTGTACTAGTCACTTTTAAAAGCATGACTGCAGTAACTTGATCTTTCAATCATTCTTACCAGCAACTGTGCTAAGAATCACAGTATTACCCCACATCAAACTGCCCCAGTTACAGACAATACAACCATTATCAAGCATTTGTGAAAACAGCAGTATTTTACGCATTGACAAATTCTTTCATATGCAGCACCGTTTTCCAGAATCACAAGTCCCTCTGATCTAACTGGACATTAATTGCTTTTTTGCTGATGTATCTGTGCCTTCTGGACTGATAACACAACTAGCAAATCTGATATCTGACAAGTTGACTCAACCTAATCAGGACAGATCAGCTGTTACTAACGTTGCTATAGGCTGTAATTTGAGGACCTTTAGAGAGTTATCACTTGCTTTGAAAGGCAAGAAACTGTACTTCTGTCAACACTAATCCCAGAAACGTGCATTCAAAGTGGTTGTTATTTTTTTCTCAGAAGAAGGTAACACTTGTCAAATAAATACCTGAGATAATTGATAATAGGAATTAGAAGTATGTGAGTGATATGCTGACAATCAGTCACGCTCACGAAAAAGAAGAACCTCACAAGATTCAGAACATTAAGTAGAGAGCACAATCTGTCACCATGAAGCTGGGGTCACTCTGAATGGAGTCAAACAATTGGCAATGCAGTTTTTCAATGTTTACTTCTCTCTCTATTGCTTGATGCTAAAGCTGAGTGAATTATTCACTTCAAACAATTTGTTTGATGAATTTTATCCCTTTTTGCTTCTCAGCGCATGCAGGCAATGGATTCCAATGCCATCAGATTTATTCACTGCTTCACTTATATTCAAGCTTTCATTTAGTGCTTGATTGAGAGTATTCTAGACTTCCACTGCTGCTCAGACAGCATCCAAGGCTGGTCCTTAATGTGTGCAAGCAGCGTAGATCCACACAGTTGATGGAATAATAATTATCTGCATCAGCAAGGATATAGGTTTTAATTTGTTGTTTTTTTGATCTCTCTTACAATTTTGGAAACCCTTCCAGCAAAAATACTGGTATTTGCTACAAAGTTCCCTTTCTGTGAACAATTTTGCCCACAAGTATCAACACTTGAATTTTTGCAGAAGACAAATTACCAAAGAGCGCAAGCACAGCCACAAAGCACATTAATTTAAAAATAATCCAAAAATTATATTTTATTATTTGCTTCATTCCACTAGGAAATAATTTATTTTCATGAAATAAAACTCAGAGGAATTCCAATTCATGGAATTCTTTAATGTAACTTAATAGTCACTGAATATACACAAGTGACTTTGTCATTGCCAGGGCTGCATCTGTCTTGTACAGATAAACTTTTTTTAGAAACTCATACTTAACATTAGAACAAAAAATATACATTTCTTACTGTATCGCTTTGGTCCATCTTCCAAACAAAATGAAAGTGTTAAGGTTGCATCATCTTCAAAAAATTCAGTTGCAAAGGCATCCCACCAGAGGTTGTCACTATCCTAGGAAGCAACAGATCATTCACTTAACAGGAGGCAAAATGAAAATATGTTCATCTGTTGTAAAAGAAATTCAACAGGATCACACCTAGTTTGGCTTCTTCACCTACAGTTTTTGGGGTGCAGATGTCTATATGATATTTCAAACTGATTTTCCTAGATAAAGTTCTAGTTCTAATTTAGGAAAAAACCTGAAGTGTTTAATTTACTGTATAAGCAACTATCTTTCATTTTATCCAGCATACCTAATATGTAAAAACCTTCTTTCCCTAACTTTTTTTCCCCAAAGGTTAGATATGGTTTTATAAATCAGTTGGAAATAAAGCAATTATGAGTTTTCCCTCCTTTTCTAAGCTGCGTGTCTCAAATGTTTAGTCCTAATAATGAAAAATCCCTCAGTACTTAATTCTATAATGCTACATAAACTCATCATCAGCACAAGATGACAAGGAAGTTATTTAGAAACTAAAAATAATGGCCATTCTCCTCCAATGCATTTAATAAAAATACAATGCTACTCCAGGTTGATTAAATACCAGCTTGTTACTTAAATGCAATTGTTGTGAGAAGTCTTTCCTTTAAGTGTGATACAAGAAGTGAAAAAAATATATTAAGATGACTTGTGTATACTTAAACTTACAGCAATACACATAGCTGGAACATGGCAATTATTAAAATAGTGAACAATGTAAAACATATACCATCACAGCACTACTGGTAATTTCTTGACTTTAACAATTGAATCAGCCATTTTCAGACCTGGATGATCAAGAACAGGCACCCAAACCTCAATGTCGAGCACCTGAGCAAGTTGTCCAGCTTGCAGGGGTTTTCACAGAGGTTGGGCAACACATAACCCACCAAATGTTTCATTCAAAAGCTATGGATATATTTAATAGCTGGATTAGAAATTTTTGGTTCAGTCTCTTCTGCTCCTTTGAGGCACCAAGATTTAAATCACTTGTAGCACACAAGGTCAGTAACAAAGCTGGAAATACACTTTTGAAGATGCCCCAGCTGAACTCCTCAGAGCCACTCTATCCCACTCACAGCACCTTCCTTTCCAGTGCGCAAGGCCAGGTTCACTCAGCACAGTGAGACCTGACATCTTAATGCCTGAGCAATATAGATCTAAGCCAGAAAACATTTGTCTGCTTCACAGGAAAAAAAATCCTGAGATAAAATGCCAATGTAAAAGAAATTATACATCTATCAAATTCATTATGTACACATGCAGAGCAATCTGGGGATTTTAGTTCTGCTGCTGTATTTCCTGATGATGTTACTTTTGGATTTCACTCCAAAATGTTAAGCAAGGTATACTTCCTGCCTCTCAATTTCATTTTGATTTTTTTGTCAAGCATCCAATAGAGAAATGGTAAGGACATGTTTTAACAATCTGGTTCCTACCAGAGACCCTAGAGAGACTTTGTGTCTGAATCAGAGCCTGCAATACACTTTCCCTGCCAAGGCTCATCCCACCTGGCAGTGACAGGACCATACAGCCCTGCCGTTCAGTCACACAAAGAGTTATCAAAGCTGTCCCCACATCTCAGAAATCTGCTGTCACAAAAAGTTGTTGTTCTTTCCTCGTGTAAACCCAATGAGAGTTCCCATGGGCAAACACTGATATGTTGAGTAGCCAAGGAGCCACAACAGTAAGCATGAAATACACAGTGGTAATCATGAAACATATACACAGGTGTTCAACACACCTCTGCATGGGGCCCTGCACTCAGCACAGCCTGGGGGGTTGCATTACAAGCCCATACAAGAGAGCATTTTCCAACAAGTAGCTATGAGCTCCCACTCTCTGCCATTTAACTAAAGAGAAGCTTGCAGTACCATTTAGCCTTTTGGACATACTTGTCATAGGGAAGCAAGAGTGAAGGGAAGAATTTCAGCAATGCTACACACCACATTTGCAACTCTTGTAAGTGCAGTAGTTGAATATCACTGGAGCTATTTATGCAGCATCCAGTGACATGGGAACAAAAAGGAGAGCATCACATAGCCAGGATGTAACTGCACATGGGAAAGATAGAGAACAGCAGGGGAAGTGCAGGGCCTCACCTCAAAACCACACATATCTGCACTCACGCTGGCTCCCAAGAAGTCTTGAAAGCAAGGAAAATGTGGAAATGGAATTACAGTGGATTCCCTCCCCGGTTGGTTGAAATATCCAGACTCTCTCACAGTTTAAACACGGTCCAAGGTCTTTATATTAAGCTTTTGCATTAAGATGCAAAAAAGATACATTTTAGATGAGGAAGAAGGAAAAATATAAAATGCAACACCCCACTCCTAGAAAGAAAACTCAACCTTAAATGAGAATATATAAATCCTGTCAACCTTGGAAATGCTCTGCTGATTAATTTTCTGCCCCACCCATGTCACAGGTGGGCCCACATCTCAAAGCCAAATGTGAACAAAACCAAATGAGGTATCCCCAGCCAAACCAAAATAGGATCCTATTATTAAAAAAAAAAAAAAATCTTTTATTTTTCTTTTTTTTTTTTTTTTTTTTTGCAAAAAGGGGATGGTGAAGGCAAGGCTGCCCTCCGGCATCTTTAACTTATGCTTTGACAGGTTACGGGGGATTTTGCCAGAGTAATTATTTTTCTATTCAACAATAATGAGAAATTACCATGGCAACCTCCCTTTCACGTAGTGCACTCACATGCTCAAACATTGAAATAATGGCCTAAACATAACCAAAAAAATTTAATTCTCTAAAAATATTTTGTGCTAAAATAAACTTAAGGAATAGGTCACAGGAGAGAAGAGGGCAGAGACAGCCAGCAAGTTGGGTCAGAAGTGGAGATGCCGTGCTGCTGTGGCCAGGTACCCAAGCTGCAAAATTACTTCTTCCACAACTGTCATTGTTCCCTCCGATCCCCTCCACCCTGGTATTACTTGTTTTTTGAAGCATGGCTCAACTCTGAATAGGATCTCCAAGTAAATGGAATCATACTATTTCAATATTTTTTCCTGACTCTGATTTCTTTGGCATAGGTAATCAGATTTTAAGTACAATGATGTTCTTTTTCCCCCTCCACCTAAACGTCCCATATGTTCACTGTACGGGTTCACAAGCTGGGTTCTTCTTTACACCTTACACACTTATATGTTTAAGAGTCTGCAAGCTAAATGAGGCTTTTCCATTTGCCTCTGGTAAATCTTGCAACTGGAAGATGAGGCCAACTGAGACTATGGCATTTTCTTCAAATTCTTTTATTTTTGTTTAATGACTTGGAAGGCAAAATGGACTGATGTAAAGTCAGTACATGAAATCATACTTGAAAGTATGCAGATACCTTGCAGGACAGAACTGGAATTCAAAATGATTTTGGTAGATTGGAGAAATTATCTGAAATAAAGATGAAATTCAGTAAAGTGAAGTGACAGAAGTACAAAAACAAAATGGGGAATAACTGGCTAAGCAGTACTGTAGAAAATGGTCCAGATCAAAAAGCAAACAAATCAGCAATCAATTGCTCTTGAAAATAAGGGAAATGTCTTAGATACAATACCCTTCCAGTCCAGCAAACACATCTCTGGAAAGACTTCACTTGGAATAGTCTGTCCACTTCTGGAGTACTATGGCCAAGTCTGGGCCACCCACTCTTACAGGAATTAGCTGAGAACCACAGGAATAAATGAGTTTAAAGACACATGCAAACAAACCAACCAACCCCAAGAGACTCAAAGGAAGAAAGGTAGAAGGATGTAGCTGTGTTTTGTATAAGACAGAAGAAGCTCACAGGGAACATGATGATAGTCCTCATATTAAAAGATTGCTATAAAGAGTGACCACTTGTCCTTGGTGGATAACACAGATAGAAGTAATAATTGGTTCAGTTTGCTGCCATTGCAGGTTAAGTGGCTTAATGCCCTGTTACAGATTTCTAGGCTAGTGTTTTGTAGAGAGGAAAGAGCTGCAGAGCACGACTGCTGTGTTCCCAAGGGCAGTGGATACAGAGATCCAGCTGCCCATGAGCCTCTGGCAGAGCTGCCCCTGGACAGCAGCTCCACAGCTCCTGCCCAGTGAGAAGTTGAATTTGGTTCTTCCCTCACGTTGCTTTTGGCTGCACATGTGTAACAGGTGTAAATAGTATATTCAAACAGAGTTATGGAAACAAATAAATATGATTCTGAATACACACAGGAAACACATCTGTTCTGAAGTCAGTATTTTTTTTTTTAATAATCACTTTTTAGGGAAAACCTGAATTTTAAACATCAATCTTGGCATTGGACAAGGCAAAAATAAAAAGAGAGAATGCGCTTGGGAGCTTACATTTTATTTCTGGCATCTGCAACCCTTCCCTATTGACACTTACTATTTTCAGAACTCTGTACATCTACATCCCTGTTGGCAACATATATGTGTCTCATATTCTTTTAAGTTAATGTTGCACAAGGAACTGCTGTCTCCCTAAGGAAAGAATGGCATTCCTTCCCTCCTCCTGTTCCCAGCAAATTAAACTACACTTGAGCTTTCAAAATGCAATTCAAGATAAGATTTTGCCATTAAATACACCTGGAAAAACTCCACAGCCATTACAAATTGCAAAACTCATGAGCATCCAAAAAAATCTGACATTGAAGTTTATATTCAAAGCACTCAGACAAACCATGAAAAATAAAATGTCCAAATACAAGAAACCAATAATTTTCCCATTAGTTTTAAATTAGACCTAACATATTTAAGATTCTGATGCAAAATGCACACGAATAATCAATTAATAGGGCTCTATATATCTTAATTTTGTAGACTTGGAAATTTGAGTACTCGTGTATATCTGGCCCTGCAAAGCACAATGGTTTTATAATCTGGCATAGGGTTTTTTCTTATTTGTATACATTCAGTATGAACTACAGATACTGAGTCCTAGATTGGTTTTCCTGGAAACAGTATGAACAGAGTGAAAGATTGGAAGGCTCATATGTATTTAGGTGGTAAACCCGTATATGGCTGTCTGTTATACAAGAAGCCCAACTTTCTTATTTTCCCAGTATCCTTGCTAGGATTGTGTGGTACCCTACAGTTAGTAAAAATACCTGAAAAAGAGGACCAATCCGGTTACTTAGGGCTGGTTTTTAAGAACCATTTCCACTGCTTTTCCATTTGTTATTCTATCTCACTTATTTTATTTCAAACATAAAGCATATTTTACACAATTAAATATGCCTTTAATCTTGCACCTAGTGGAATCTTACAGATTCTCCATCTCCTTTTCCCTGCCAGGAACACCTGACTGTATTCCTTCCATTTGTTATTTCACACATATTCACAGTTTTAATGGTGTTGCTTTCTTTTATTTCACTTACTAGTGTGGCTTGATTCCATCTCTCAAACAATGTGTAGTAAAACTGGCTGAAAGATTTTAAGACTTGGCTTTGGTCATAAGTAGTTTTCTGTTCCATTATACACTTGCAACTTCTTGCCAAAACTCAGCTCAATGCCCAAAACAGATCAGTCTCTTCAGCTCACTTAATAATTAATTAAACTATTGTTTACATTCCACTTAGGAACTTATCTTCAATTGTACAGTAAAGAAACAACACCAAGTTTCTGTTTTATTGAAAAGGCAGAATATAGTCATGCAACAGACTCCTACAGCAATACCTCCTCAGAAAGAATGACTGGGGTGCAAAATGGGGGCAATATCTCTTTTTCTCATGTAAATCTGGAGTAGGTTTAAAAATCCAAAGGATTTTCATGGAAAGGCCCATAATAGGGAGTTACACATTCACTGGAAATGCCTAATACATCAAGGATCCTATTTTTATTGCCTATAAATCAGTACACTATCAGGCAACAGAAAATCAAACATTAATTATTTGATTTCAGATACCAATGGGAGAAACAAAAAAAAAAAAAAGGAAGAAAAAAAGAGAGAGGCTTTGTAAAATGCACAAATTGATTTATGCCATTTTCTTCTTGTACTCTGAACCCAGGCATATGAGAATCACCATCATTTTAGCAAAAACACTCTGCTGCAATGACACTGGCCATACAACTCAGCTTTGCAGATATACTGCTTTGAGATAATGTCACTTTTATGTCACAAATAGCAAGTACACGTTTACCAGGGGTTCAGATTAACTGAAACATGCTGACACTGAAATAAGGACAACAAATATTTTTCTTGTGTTCCGAAGGATGTTTGACCCCTTCCACTAATGTATGCCCAAATTAGATACCTTTTGTTAAGAGTGTTTGTGGGAAATACTCACTATCCTAGTAAATAGCAAGACCAGTGTACACACAGCTATAAAAGAACAGTTATCCCACTACAGCAAAGCCACCCAATTTTTCCATCTACACAGATGCTACATGTGTAGCATTTGGATGTCTTTTTAAAATTGTAGTGCTTAAAATTACAGAGATTTTTAACTTAAGTTGTCAGGAAAGGATAAGACAGAGACAAACCTGGTTCAGTCTAATAACAGAATCAGAGAAGAATGCCAGGTCTAAAACCTATTATTTGTCAGTCTTTAAATTTTACTGAAGTTTGTGGACAAAAGAGACATGAATTCTTAAATATCCACTCTGTGCATATTTGACTATTCACCTGCAGCAGACAGGAGATTGCAGTTTTAATACTTGTCTGTAAGCAGTACAGAGCAGAAGGAGTTAACTTACAAAATGTGTCATTTCACTGGCTTCTTTAATTTGAATTCATTATTTCCATTCCTGAAACTTGTGCACAAGAATGGATAGGAGAAAGAAAGGAGGGAAAGAGCAGTGAAGCTGGGTTTAAGACACACTCCACTGCCAATTCCTCACTGTCAACATGCCACCATCCTTGAGACTTCACAGCAATATCATCACTGACCAGCAGAAGATGCTCTTTTGTCCTTTTAAAATATATAGGATAAGATTTCACTTGGTCTCTAAGGATAAGACCTATATTCTGGTTGTGAGAACAAAAAGACTGGGCATTAACAACCAAATTGTGTAGTTTTTAACAGAAATATACACTTCCATCCACAGCTGAGTATCTGCTAGTTCTTGCTAAATATACAGTGCATACTAAATCCATATTCAAAATTGTTTTAAATTTGAACCCTTTTTTCAATAGGCATGAAAATATCTCTAGCTGGCTGGAAATAGTAATAGATTTTCTTAGTAGTATTCTCAATCCATGATCATTGCAGAAAATAACAGACCTGAGTTTTGTGTTTATCAAAAATGAACCACAGTTACATTTCTCTATTCTGCCAGAGAATACCCCACAGCCTCTGCCTTTGAGAACAGTTTATAGAGATGGAATATTAAGTGTGTCTATTATCTACTGCACTACCGTCAGCCATACAAATGTTCTTATTTTATTCTGACATTTTGACCTGGTTTCTTTTTTACCTTGTTTACTTCCATCTCTATGAGTAAATGGAAGCTGCTATGCCATCTATCCGAATGAAAAGGCAATAACTAGTATTGCCATGAGTGAATATAGAGCATCAAATATTTTGTGTCACTAGGGCACAGAAAAAAACCTCATATTCCCAGCAATATTAGTAAATTAGTCTCTCTAGGTCTATCTATCCAACTGTACCAACTCCCAAGGCTCTAAAATTTAGTGAACACAAATCCCTTTATCATTTATTACAGTGAAAATAAAATTATTACTGACAAGATCTAAATACTACATTGGAACATGATGGAGACAGTCCTTGACACCTCCATTCCACACTGGACTCTCCCCGCCTCTTCGATTACTGACATCTCACAAAAGCACCAGGTGTATTGGAGACAAGTACAAAACTGGGACCTTCAGAGGTCCCTGATTCTGAAGAATTACAATCTCAGCTATGATCTACTAGACTGTACTTTGAGAGGTCATAAATGGCTCTTCAGCTGAGTTAAAAAACTTATTCTGCCATGTATTGTTCCTTACGCTTGTGCAAATCTGGTGATCCAGGTAGGAAAGGGAAACACAGGTAAGACAAACCATCCTTCCAGTTATATTTTGGAGTCTTGCAGAAGTAACAAATGAAGTGAGAGGACTAGGTAATGCTGCTACAAAGAGCTGATTTTATCAAAAGAAAAGATTATATGGAATTGAAAAGACATGTAGGTGAGGAGATATATATCTCTATATACACAAAGAAAGCCTGAGAGGGATTATTTACAAGGGCATGTAGTGATAGGGCAAGGGGAGATGGCTCTAAACTGAAAGGCAGCAGGTTTCAATTAGCTATTAGGAAGAAATTCTTTACTGTGAGGGTAATGAGGCGCTGGCACAGGTTGCCCAGAGAAGCTGTGAATGCCCCATCCCTGGCAGTGTTCAAGGCCAGGTTGGCTGGAGCTCTGAGAAATGTGGTCTAGTAAAAGGTGCCCCTGCCCATGGCAGGGGATTTGGAAGGAGATGATCTTTAAGGTCTCCTCCAACGCAGACCATTATACACAACTCTAGCACAACTCTACCCTACTGGACTTTGAGAAAACTCTTGCTAAGACTCAGCTAGAGACTTTAAAATTAAGGATATGCTTAAATGTTTAGCTGAGCTGAGATCCACCTATGATTTTGCTGGTCTTCAAGTCTAATTAACTCAAAATTATGACGTCCTATTAAGCTTTGCAACCAGGTAAGAGCCTATCAAAATTATGGACAGCTCTAACCAAAGACCTGATATTTCTTGGGAAGGTACAGGAAGTGGAAAAGATCAAGTATATTGTATATTCCATCTCCTATGGAGGACAGGTAATCTCATGTACCAAAATTTAATTTAGCAACAACTAGTCAGAAAAACAGAAAACAATTAAGGAAGTATTGAAGAAACAACTTTCATTAAAATTTACAACTATATCTACACTTTAAATTACATATTGCTTCATTTCACTGTTTCATAATATAACTGTGGTTTTGGGTGTCCAGGTATCACCCCAAGAAATCATAAAAGCACTGTATAATTCCAGACAGTACAGAGAAGTAAACATATGGCAACATAGAGAAATTTTGTCACGAAGCAATGGTAAAGCAATATGAGTTCTTTGTTATGTATAGGTAATAGAAAAACCCCTCTATATTTTTGCTACATAAACCTGCACATTCTTTAAGCAAAAAAACCCACCGAGATAATTAACAAATAATTTCATAAAAGACTTACAGTGACCTGCAATTTATGTCCCTTAAAAGTTCGTTCACATTTTTTATTCAACCCATATCAGAAGCCCCACTCTTGTAATCATTTCAAAGGATTACTTCTTTAGTATAGCAAAACTACACTCCAAGTTAATTCCTGTGTGCATTCTGTACTTACTAGGACTAGTAATCACAGTCATTTTTGTCAGCTGGTGATGTCACTCTATCCACAAATATTATCTGTTTTAAGTGTGTTTCAGAATCTAAATTCTACTTAAGAGAGAGATAAGAAAAAAAAGATAGTGTTGAGGTATTAAGTTATTAAGTCTGTATTTTAGACTCTACTTACGTGTTCCAGTTTTCAACACTACAGCACAGTATCCTCTGCAGTGGCCATTTGAACCAGTAATCAGCTGCAGTTATCAGATGCTCAGGTATTTGAAAATAATACAGCTACATTTATTGCTTGTAATTTTTAAATATACAAACACATGTGCATTCAAATTTAATCAAACATTAAGGCAGAGAATTTCAAAGCTAATTAAAAAACTTATGCATTCATTTTCCATTAAATTAAGTGGAAATCAGATGTTGGAATATTCTATGCAAGGCTCCAAATCCCAGCATGGAAATGGAATATGTTACATTTGCTAAATCAAAGCTAGAGGGTGACAACAGGGCTGGGATTCATCTCACCCCAAGACAGTTGTCTAAATTCATGTGAGATAAAAAGCCTCATGGAGATCTCTGTCTCTTCACTGTCTGTAGAGGGAGCCTAGAGAATGGCTCAGTCTAGCCATGTAACTTTTTTAGGGATAAAGGTAGGTAAGATAAATCCTATTCTGTATATCTAGCAAGAATTTAAAAGTCAGGGAGAAAACTGATTGAGGCTTTGAGAGCTTAGTGAAGGACAAAAATACGTGAAAAGCTCAGTGAAACAACTGTATCTACTTTGTCTAGATTTTTACAGTCTTGGCAGGAAAACCTATAAATGATGTTCAAGTTTTTGCTCGCAATGCTCAAAGATCTCCAGGCTGCCAGGTTCCTGCTGTTTCATATAAAAAGCTCCAAGTGGCAGATAGAAGTTGGAGAACTGGTTAAAGATTTTTGCCAGTATGAAATGCTTTAAATGAAGAAGATGTGATTATTTGCCTGGCTTCCTAACTTTACTCCCCAGCTAGCCACAGTTGCAAGCCCCGTTTTTTATCTCATACTGTACTTGGATAGAAAATTCCTGTACAAAATACAATTAAAGTAGAGACACAATTGCTCATATATATCTTCCTATGTCCTGGGTAATCCGAAACATAGGGAAATCCTAGGTCAAGACAACACATATCAAATACTGACATTTCTCATGCCTCATCCTGTGACTGTCAGATCACTCAGTTGCTCCATTTCTGTGGTGTAGCTCTACCCTTCTCCAGCACATAACACTCACTACTGGACATGTACAGCCAAGTAGTGATTAACAAAGGAACAGTAATCAGGAGTTCAGGTTGCTTTGAAAAAGTGAGAATGAGTTGGGCTCCAGACACTTGCATATTCTCAGTGTACACAATGTTTGCAAGTTTTGGTGGTGAGAAGCACAAGGTAGTGCACTTTTTTAACTGACATTTACATTTACAAATTAAAATTCTGATTCAAATGGAGATGTCTGAATCACCTGCTTTCCATGAAAAACCTCCTTAAAACCAAAACTTTTACTGTTATTGCTGCTATAATATTGTAGAACAGTGTAACAGATCACTGACAAGCCTGTTACGGTTGCTAAATCAAAGGATATACTGTACTGAAAGGCATTGAAAGAAATATAGAGAGAATGCAGCACAGAGCTTGTGATAACAGACCAGGCTGGTGTGTTTGTTTTAATTATTAACTTTAAATTTTCACTTCAAAAGAAATGGGAGAATTTATGCATGCCAATAAGTGCTCCCTTTCAAAACTCGGTGTTCACTGAGCTAAGTAAGTAAAGCTTTCTTCTAAATGGCATCTCTTATCCTGTCAACCTCATTTAAAGTAAAAAGGCATCAATAGTAATAATAAAATTGCAGCTTGGTGAACAATTCCTTTACAGAAGCCAGCTACTACATACTGTAACAAATTAAAAACTCCAAAACTCTATGCAGGTCCCCAGAGAAATGCTATTTAATAAAGCAAACACTGATATTGAATGTGACAGAATTCCATTTGCTTCAGAATCCCATCCAACTGAGTTTGGCTGCAGCTGAAGCAATTAGAGAAAGCTGTGATTTAATGATTATGCTAAAACCCTAGACAAACAAAGCTCTCACCTACCAAGTGGCCACTTAGCTGTATCACTACCACTAAAACGTATAAAAATCCTTGTAGGATTTCATTTGCTGCCAGTCAACTAGTAACAACATGAGCAATTATTTACTAAAAATGTCTATTTACTAGGTACCCTACTGCTTAAACATAAAAAATGTATAAATCTAAATTAAACAAAGTAAGCAAAGCCAAATGTGAGCTACATAGGTCAAGGAAATCACCCACGAAGGTCATCCTTGCAGCTGAGACCTGATACAATCCAGTCGAAAGCTCTTAACAGGTACTATTTTTTAAAAAATATGTCTTTATGTTGTATATTATAATCTACTGGGGCCTCACCTCTGGGTCTGTAAACATTTAATGAAATTTTAAATATTTTTTCATTACAACAGTACTCTCCTATGAACAACCACCAATCACTTCAGACCCTGTGGACCTCTTAAATCAGTAAGACTGACTCTCTTAAGATTTCTTAGTCTGCCAGAAGTGGTATTTGGCCTTTCCTGTTTTCTAATGCCATCAAATCTTCTCTGTGTAAAGTTGCAGGACATAAAGAAGTATAAAAAAAAGTGACAATATGGAAAATTCTTACAGAAAACTTGTAATTTTGCTTGGAAACTTGGGTCTCTCTTGGTGTGTTCCTGCCAGCCAGTAAGCTACATTATGAAAAAATTACTAATGGTCTTTCTGATTTTTCATTTTCACATTAGTTGAACAGCCAAGTAACTGACACCTTGGACTGCTGATGTAGATTTTTACCCTCAGTGCCTGCCAGGTGAAGGCATCTCCTGACAAAGAGCAAGCAAATCTTTTGAAAAAGTAGTTTCCTTCCTCTCCAACTAAGGAATAGGATCTAGAGACATGGTGCAACTAGACCCTAAAAAAACCTACCACTGTTGATCAAAAATGTTTAAAATCAGAAAGAATATAAATCTGTGAGAAAGCTCAAACACACAGAAAACTATTATAAGAAAGAAAACAGTTTTGCATAACATGGATAAGTATGGACAAAGTTGCTGCAGAGGAGACTGAATTAACTTAAAGAGCTCACAGAAGTGCACCTATTGAGCAGCTCAGACTTATTTTCAAAAATCTAAATCCTCATATATAAACAATAAGATATACTGTGGGAATACCATTGCTTGTCTGTTTTGTTACAGTTGTGCATTCCTAACTAAAATATACAATGGTCATGTTCAGAATCTCTAATTTTTTTCTAATTACAATGTGATCCCCTAGAGTGTCATAAACCCAGAGCATCTTCAGTTTCAGAGCTTTTCAAAAAGATTTGTGTTCATAGTACCAAAGAGCCTGAGATGGCAGCAATAGCCTTGACAAAGCCAAGAAACTACACAGTCCCATTTCTGGGAATGCGTTAACTGCCAGAGGAGCTGTCATCTGAAAGTGAGACAGAAAATCAGAAAAGATTCAGTGCTAATGTCTTCTTAGACTAGGAGAACCTTATGTCAAACTCAGCCCAGAATATATGGATCCACATCAAGCAGCTTGTTTTCTACTAGTGCAATGACAACCACTGTGAGATGTTATCATATTTCTCTGAACTATGTTTCGTAAGAACCTACAAAATTAGTTGTAGCTGGATCACTCTCTAGGTCCTCAAAGGAATATTATATCAAAATAGCACAGATGATCTTTGGAGGATGCTGGTTTCAGGTGCTGACTATTCTTAGGATTCTCCTCCTCTAAATGAGTTCTCCCCCAACCACTTGAATTTTACACTTGATTTCTGTCTGGCACGCTGAAGGATTACCTCTCTGCTCTAGAACAAAATTACTTTTTTTTTTTTCCTCCTCTTGCTTTCTTAGTTCTACTTTCTGATTTGTAAAGTTGTTTTCTAAAACCAGATGCACTGATAGACATGCACAGACACACATTTTTGTTGATACTCTCAGCTTCAGTAGTAGTGCCTCCTAGATTAGGTCATCTGCTTCTTAAAATCATGTATCAAGTTATCCCTGGTCTGAGACATTCTAGAATGAATGAGAATTTTTATAACCTTCATGTGTGAGATTTGAAAGCTGCAAGAAGCCCATCAGTAACTGCCAGGTCAGCACAGAGCCCACCATATATCTCGTGGCATATCAGCTAGGACAAAGGAGTGTACTGAGGATCAAATATGCTTTGTATTAAGCAAGCAGTTCCTTGTTCAAACTGTAAATGTACTTGTTCAGAAAGGTTCAACATCTGGCAGGAGTCAGGTCTGGACTGAGTTCCTTCTGACTTGATTCAACCCTCTCCAGTACAGCTGACAGTCACAGGCCTTCATGACCTAAAGTCTCAATAGACTTGCAGAACAAGTACAGGATCAAAGCAGCTTCCCTGTCTCTCCCTGCAAATACTCATGCACCTTGATATGAAGGGACCACAAGCAGGATTACACTGTCAGTACTCACCTCATTCCTCTGCCAACATTCCAAGCACTCATTAGAACCAGTCAAAGAGGTGACACCAAACTGCCCAGGGCACATGGCCTAGAAACTGCAGAGATACTGAATATTTTAAGCTGTATTATGTAGTATGCAGCAGATGAAAGATCCTATGGGTTGTGAGCTGATACACATAGATATAGATAGATATAGATACCAACTGAATCCAGTGGTCAAGAAAACCAAAGTGCAGTCTCTGTTGTACATGATGAGTCTCACAATAAAGAATGTCCTAGGGAAATCTCTAACCTATCAGACCATCAGCAGCAGTGCCTTGCAAACATAAAAGGAAACATGCTGTTCCACAATGTTCCTATGATAATAAGCACAGCAGTCAGGGATAATAAATGTCTCCTTAGGAAATGTAGGGTGAAAAGGTGATACAGTATGAAGTAACCATTGCTCTATGTTTCCTACTTAAAAGATCTTTTTGCACTCCTAGAAAATGTCTACTTGCCAGGTATACTTCATAGATTTAATCAAGTAATCCTTTTTGTACTTCCAAGGTGTCCATGTTTTAGATTTTAAGAGAGAAAAACTCAAAAGTAACTTAAACCCATGGTAAAGAGAAACGAGCTACAGTTTTTTCCACTTTGACTACTACTATAATAAATAGCTCAAAGGAAATTACTATGCATTGTGTTTCATTATAAAAATTAAAATATCTTTTTTGATCCAGATAATGATCAAAATAATCCTGGATCCCTTCCTCATCTACAGGGTCTACCTGAGATGAGATTCAGCAGTGTCTGTTCCGCATGGTGACTATAAACAGAATTGTAGGTCTTTGAAATTGTCAGTCTTTAGTATCTGCTTTCTTGATACAAGCTCAGAATAACTCAGACCTCTATTCTTCTGCTGTAGGCTTTGCACTCTGTAGCTTGTCCTATCAAAAAACTAACTTGAAATCAAAGTTATCAGGTCCTCTAGATAGACAATAAAGTGTGGGGTTTTTTTTAAGAACATGAGTCTACCCTAATTGTAGCCATGGTTGCAGAGAAAAGTTAGAGTGTCATGAAATACATTTAGACAAGAGCAATGGAAGAAAGGGAATTCCAAACTCATTTCTTCTTCAATGGTATGACATTTCAGCCAGTGGCATGATCCTCCAGAGCTTGGCTCTGCTTTCAGTAGAATCATGGAATGGTTTACATATTTTAATTTGTACATTCATTCTCATGGCCATAATATCAAACAACTGGGAGCTCACTTGGAGGCAGGGTGTTAAACAGAGGATAAATTTCTCATACAGAGAAGAAACCATGTTCACCATTGATATTCTCTTATCTCATTCAGCTTATTTGATTTGAGTGTTGGTATCAAAAGGAAGTGACCTGAACATATTAAAGATGATGCAAGTTTCACTATTCCCTGTTGCATATAACTTAAAAATTAACAGTTCATTAATATCCAAACAGATCTGCTTAGGGAACATGACTAGAATTCAACACTAGATTCACAAGCATCTGAGAGTACTGCCTATGTGTTTTTAAAAAGGCCCAGAAGCAGCATGTATTCTACATCATTTCCATTGCCTTCACCTGCAAAAGTGGTATCTCTGCTTCAGCAAGTGAACAACTAGATAGAAATTTAATTGTTTTTTAAGAATTAATTTGTTAAATTTAAGTGTTAAAAAACTTTTTTTTCCCTCTAGTTCTCAAAGGGACTGTATTTTGCACCAATATAAGAAAAAAATCAGCTTATTTTATCTAATTCATGACCTACCATCCAGTGGTAGGAAGTGAAAGATGGCAGTTCCCATTTCTTTCATACTTTTATAGAGAGTCAACAGAGAAGTAATACAAAGTGACAGGTTTTTATGACTGACCTCCTGATACCTACTGGCGCATAAACATGTAGTTGTTAGAACTTATCACTAGGGCCAGGGTTATCCCCTCCTGACTAGGAGTCTGCCAAGTTGTAAATAAATAAGCTAAAAATAGAGTTCCAAAATAATGTGTTCTATTTAGTGGATTCTGCCCCTAAAATATCATGTCCCAGAAAATCTCTAAACAGGAAAGCTGAGATTTCAGCATTTCTTGTCTTTAGTTTCCAGACGTTGCACAAAGCTTGGTAGGTAGGGAGCCCATCTAAGTGTCTCTCCTGTGCTGAGCAGTGTCTCCGAGGGGTCCACACTAGGACCAGTATTGTTTAGCCTTCATCAGTGACAGAGGCAGAGGCATAACTGCACCTGCAGTGAGTTTACAGGCAATGTGAAGCTGAGTGGTGCAGTTGACACACCTGAGGGATGAGTTGGAATTCAGAGGAACGTGGACAAACTCTAGAAGTGCACCATGGGAATCTCATGAGGTTCAACACAGCCAAATGCATGGTCCTGCATCTGATCCAATGCCCACAATAGATGGATTTGGAGGGCAAAGGAAGAGGAAGGAATGGTTAAATTTCAATGGGCCTGAGAGCAATCTCATGGGCTGAATGCCAAGGAGGAGCCAGAGACCTTAAAGTCAAGTTCACACACACTGAGACCGCATTGCAACATGACCTGACATCCAGTAAGTTGAGACACTCACATAATTTGCTTCTAAGGTGGCAATCCAAGTACAAATTAAAACATTAGGAGGGGTGAAGAAGCATCGCCTCTTACCTTTCTCAGACAAAATTAACAGGAAAAATAGAGCTCATTTCTGTGCCTGCTTTTTGAGGAGACTATTTTAGGTCCCTATGCTCAGGGATTTACGTAGACAGCTTTGTCTGGGTGAATCCCAGCTCCGATAGGATGCTGAGTTTCCACAAAAAACCCAGAAAATAATCCCCCTTTTGAAAGACCACACCATCAAGAGTTTAGTGCTCACCTTAGCAAACGCCTAGTTTGAAACTGCTCTGAGGTGCCTGGCTTTCACACTACACTTCGCATGGAACCAGCCAGCCTGTGGTTTCATTTCATTCTGCGGGCCGTGCACCTAGCTGAGCAATTACTAAATCTTACTTTTTTCAAACTTAACTGGTTTTAGCTAACATCTAATCCTCTCTGCACATGAGAAATAATCACCAAATTAAGTAAGAGCTTTTAACTTTGAGTTTATGAGAGAGGAATACACCAAATGTACAATACACCCACTCCTAAGAGAGATTTGTGGATGATCTGAGGACAATTACACTAAAGAAAACTCCACTGACTTTGGAGAATCCCTTCACTTTCTGCGACAGAATCTGTATGACAGAAATCAGAATTTGGCACTTAGGGCAAATTTGGAACTGACATGGCTCAGAAATGCTTGACAGGTGCTGCCTGTGAGGGGATCTTCCTATTAGTCCCTTCCACGGGGAGAGCAAGAAAACCTCTCTGACGGCTTAGCTCTAGAAGTCTTCTTGCCAGGTACCTGCCATGTGCCTAAAGGCATTAGAAAAACATGGTTACATTTATTATCATGAGACCAGTTGGCTTTGTTAGAATATCTGAAACAAACCCCACATTTTTTAATGGCCTGATTTGTTTTTGCAGAAAGCTGAATCTTGGTATATGAGCTGTCATATCAGATGCTATTTTATTCTTTTATATTTACAAAGTATTGCATAAACAGGAACAGCTGGTGTTGATTTATAAACACAAGAGTTGTCTTGAGAGTTTAGGTATTATTTTGCCAACATGTAAGTCTAATCATTTGTAAGCAATTGTTCTCTACCATAGTGAACAGTGGTTCTTCTGCTGCCTAAAGACAAAGGTATTTTCTAATAATACTAATAATGGAATTCTGAATTAGACTTAGAAGAAGGATCTTATATGCATAGGTCTATCTATTTATATATCTGTGTATGTGTCTTTGTTCATCCAGAATTTCTTAGAGAATGTCACAACATTCACTGCTCCAACTTTTTGTAAAATCGCTGCAGCCTGCTGTAAATATCCAGGCAAAGGCATTGGCCTCTATGAAAACCTGCACATTATTTGCACGTGAGAACCTTGAAGTAAGATGTGGAAATGCAACCAGTTGTTGGACTTAATGTTTAACTGCCTTAACCAGGGGACATTTTCCTCAATTTCATTCACAGTACCATTGCCAAGTTCTGAAATAAATATTCTCCTGACAAGTCTCTTCCTTTATGTTTTCCTGATTTGCTCCCATTGCAGAAGCATGCTGTGCACCGAAGAAAGCAGCAATCATATGATCTAATACCATAAGATCAGTTAATTAAAGAATTTATTATAAGCTAAAAAGATGCCCATTATAGTTGCAAAGGCAAATTGAATTGCTCCATCTCCAAGTGGTGGCATTGAGGGTTTTTTTTGTGAAACACAGACAGTCTTTATCTTATTCTAAGTTTTAATAAAGGGAAACCTAAGACTTGGTTAATAAATCATTAAAAGATAGCAAACAAAAGGCAGAAATAACTGGCAAGCTTTTGCAACAGAGAAAAGCTACCCATCCAACTCCCAAGGCCCTGAGGTGTTAGGTAGAGTCTTGTAGACTTTGAAAGAAGACGGATAACAACATGAAAAAATTTACCAGGCATGGAGAGTCACTCTGGCTAGCTGATCTGAATGCAAAGAGTTGTGGGAAGCTTAAAATACTAAACAACAATAAAACAGCAGAGGGTATTGATGAATGCAAAGTAATGCATATGAGGGAAAACAATCCTAATTAGATCTAAACCACAATGGACCCTAGCTATTATCATGCGGCACAAAAATCTCTGAACCATTATGGATAATTCCATGGAAATGTTGGTTTAATGATATGTAGTAATAAAAAAGGCCAACCACATGCTTTCAGATTGGAAAAAAGGTAACTGGGGATAGGTACAGTGGAGGTTTGCAAGTCATAAAAGTTCTGGACTTTCTTTTCTGTGATTAGAGAATGATTATTTAGTCTAAAAATCATCATTGTAATAAATAAATTACAAAAAAATCTGAAGACACAATAAAATTAGCTCACAGCTTTAAACCCAGTAAGAGGAAATAACTCTTCATACAATGCACAAGCTGTAGAATTCATTGCTGCCGGGCTTCAAGTCACAAGTATAAACAAATTTTAAAACATATTAGGTGTATTAGCAGAGGCAGAATACACTGGCAATTCCTAAATGCAATGCTCCAGGCACAACCTCCCGTTTGGGATGAACTGATATATCAGTAAAAAATGTTTGGTCATTTCCCAGTTTTGCTCACTTATGCTTTCCCAATCCATCTGCTACTGGTGGCAGGATAGTTGACATCTGACCCTTCTTCCCCACAGATCTTCCCTTCTGAAAAGGCTGATTCCAAGGCCTGATCTTCTCTGTAGTAAATATTAAGTCTTCTAATTCCCTTTGACTTCCAAGTTCATATCAGTGTTTCATCCTCAATTAACTGTTTCTTTGCTCATATCCCTTTCTCCCTTGCTTTCCACAAATACTTCCAGAGATAGAAGGATTTCTTTTCTCAGTGGTTTCCACTCTCCCACCTGACTTCATTACACTTGCTTAAAGATTTTTAAGTTCACGCAATGTGATGCTTTTCATAACAATTTTATAAGACAAAGAGCGTCCTCCTGCCAAATTTCAAATCCTTATTCCCAAACAATAGGATGTGCAGCAGAGGGAGGGAGGGGAAACTACAGCTATTCAGAGCAAGGTTTGCCAGGACTTTTCAGTGTGGTCAGAAATATATATATATTCCCATTGCCTAATGCCTGGAAATGTTTGAATAATTTTTTCTGAAATTTTCCAAAACAGATTCAAGTAAGAAGAAAACCTGTGTGGAGCTTCATCTCACAGAGATGCCAGACTCACAGAGATGCCAAACTGCCAAAGCTTATCAGCAACTGCAAACTGGGAGCTATTACGGATAACATTAGGCAACCTTAATAAGGTTGTTGCAACAGCTAACAACCTTAGCTGTTGCAACACCAAAGAGAACAAAATGTAGCACCAAACGTGATTACTGATGCTTTTGATATAAGGAAAGCAAAGATTTCAGTGATAGATTTTGGTAATCATTTCATTGCACATTATTTTAAGAGTGCATTATTTTACTTTTCAAGTTGTTGTCAAATTTAAAAAGTCCTTTTTGTCATGGGACAAGAGGACTTTTAAAATTAGAAGTAATTATAACCCCAGCCATGGCAATGACTGCAACAAATAATCCCCTGCAATTTTCTTTGTTTGCAAGTATCCACAATTTTTTAAAACTGTGATTGATTTTCAAAAATGGGAAACTAGCTGTATTTAAAATGATCCCTACTAGCTGAAGAAAAGCCAGTTTAAAAGCAGATGAATTATGGGATTCACAGCTGAGGCTGGAGGCAGTAATTTACCCCATTGAGTGCAGGGAAGCCCAATTCACCTTCTTGGTGATGGCCAGCAAGCAGCAGCTTTCAGCCTCTGGTGCCAGGCCACCACGTCACTCGGCGCTGGCACTGTGGGGGCAAAGCAGAGCACACATCCCTGAGGCACTCAGACTCAGCAGCTCCTCTAAACCAGGACATGAGACCAGGTCCAAGGGGTCCTGGACTTGTACCAAGTCCCTCTCTTTTCTCTGGCCTTTCATATGTGACTATCAAGAGGCACTGTACAGATATAACCAAAATAATAAAAGATAGATTTGCATATGTCCCTTCTGAGTTTCCTGACTTTTCCATGCTTTTTTTGAAAATAGTGGTCCATTAAGATTGATCTTTATTAATTATATCTAAGGTGAAAATTACACTCCTGAACTAACTAATAATGACCAAACTCTTACTTCCTAGGAAAGTGGTTGAAGTGTCTTGTCTATAGCTCTGTAGATCAGAAGAACTTTATTTTTCACCGATCAAGAAGACTCGATTGAATGCACTTGTTTGTTTTTTTGAATATAAACAGAGCTTCCAGATGTGAGAAAGGCCACCACCAGTTTACAAGATCTGACCATTAACAAATCTGCTGCTTTCAATCCAGAATTCTTGCAGGTCATGTTCACATCAGGGCCTGTGATGTACCTCCCTGCATTTATGACAAAGGGACCCTCTCAGAACTTCTCTGTCACTAGCCTAAAGGTAAAGGCAAGCTATGTACCATGTGCATCTTCTCCCAGTAAAAGCTTCCAAAGGAAATTCCACAATAAACTTCACTGAACTTTACAGGCATAAAATGTTTAAATTTTCACAGGTTCAATCCCACTGAACTAATACAGGGGTGATTTGGGTATTGTAGGAAGATGCAGTGGACAACTGGTCTGTGACTTGCATTTGAAACATGAGAAGTTATTCTGCAGGCTGAACAAATGACACTGGAAAACAGGTGACAAAAATATTTCTCAGAGGAAACGCCAGGTGCTGCCCCACTATTTACAGTCCTGCCTTCCCTATGAACCAGCCAATATATTAGCATGTAGAGATAACCTTGCACTGTGAATTTGCTGTCAAGTAGATTCATTTTTTTTCAGCTGAAAAGAATTTTAAATTCAAACAGTTAGCAGAGCCATTGTCAGCTGGGTTTGATTCCTTTCACCAGAAGATATTCTGATTCTCAGATTGAGGAGAGAGAATTGAGGCTGTCTGCTCAAGGAAAGTGTCTGCTGGACAGGTAATCAGAAATTTTATTTCCTTTTTTGTTGCTTTTTTCTTTCCCCTTTTGAAACCAATCAAATTTCATACAGAGAATCATGGAGGAACAATAAACATGGAAGCCTAGAATAGCATTTTTGCAGAAACAAGTTTCAGGATAGAATAACACTTTAATTTTTTCCAGGCTTCCCACAGTATTGCTGGCAAGCCTTGAAAGCTGTAGAAGAGCAAGCCAACAGATTCCAAATCTCTACCATAGGCCAGATTGTATTCAGCCCTGCATGGGACTGCAAGAAGCGAGCCCAAGGGGAGAGAAAACAAAGAACCTCCTCCTGGGCTGAGGCATAAAACAGCAGGGAAACATGAGCACTGTCTCATGCAAAGATGAATCACGACATCAGTTTCTCCCAACAAGGGCTGGGAAGAGTTCAGGAGTGACTGGCAGTTGTCCCTCCTTGGCAGTGGCCACCAGAGTTGTTCAAACATAAGAAAACAACTTTTCAAAGGACTGGTGCATTTCACCTGCCAAATTTCTTTACAACTCCTGAGAAGACCTCAGCCAAAATGCACAGAGATATCTTTAAAAGTAAGCCCTTCCTCTTTTAAGCTTTGTCCAGCACAGGCCATAGTATCAGTCAGCTTATGGAAGAGATGTCTAAATCCTAGGAAATAAGAAATTCCCAGGAACAAACATATAATGTGTGGACTGACTACACAGACTAGGCGTCTAAAAGATTTCTGGTGGATTTTTTGGTTTTGGGGTTTTTTTCAAAGTATTTTACATCTATGATCCTAGAAGCTGAGGAAATATTATTTCTAGGAGTGAAAAAAGGTTTTGAGTTTTTTAGAACACTAGCATCATATACGTGGCAAGAAGTAAAATATTCTGTCATTCCCTCTGTGCAAGACACAAAATGAAGAATGGGTGGTTTGGTTTTGTCACACAACAGTTGAAAGTGAAACCAAAATGTTCTTGTTGCTCCCCCATCTAGAGGACTGGTGTGCTTTTACACCTTATCCTTATTTCAGGTAAACATTTATGCAGCATTGTTAGGACATCTGAATTCAGTGTCTCTACTAGCAGATTTACAAACTAACTAAAGCAATTGATACAGTCTTTCTACTGAAATATAACCTCTTTTTTACAAAACACTATTACATATTTAGCACATGTGCTTTATCACTGTTCACATAAAACAGCTAAATAATTAAAGCAAAGAAAATGAGTCAGGTTGGAGGGTGGCAATAAAACCATCTTGCAGACCACCAAACAAATCCTTGCCTCTGAAATCCTCATCCTTGCTGCTTGCCATTTGTTTGTTTGATCGTTCAGACTTCTTACTTTGCTCCTAACCCAAACTGACAACTACAGAGGATAGTTGACAGGATAAGGGAAATAAACAATAATAAGGAAAAATAATTTCTTGAAGAGACCTCATGGTCTCTCTCTCACTTTTTTTTTTTTTTTTTTTTTTTTTTTTTTTTTTTTTTTTTTTTTTTTTTTTTTTCCCCAACAGTTTTCTTCCCCTGCACTTCCTCTGCAGGAAAAGCTAATGAAGATGGGTGTAATCAGAAGACCCACAAAAATTTTCTCTGCTTTTGAAAACAGCAAACCATTTTCCATGTAATACCTCATCAATCTACTCTTATGAATAAAGCTTCCTTTTTAATTATATGAGCACAAGACCCCTTTATTTGCAGCAGCATTAAAAATTAAAAGTATTTTTACTAGTGTGTTTTTAAATTATAGGACTCTTCTTTTAAAAATAAACACATTGGAAATTAGTTCATCAGCATCAAATGAAGATATGCACAAGATGATTCAAACAGTAGAAACGATCCTTCTGCAATCATCAACTAAAATTTGCAATTCACCCTCTTAAATTATTTTAATATTTAAAATGGCTAAGGCTAAAACATCAAAACACCATGGTAACACATTTTTATCCTGTACAGCTTAGTTCACAACTGTTCGACTCTTGCTGATATATTGTGACTTTAAAACACAGGTGCATAGGGTACATGGTAGCCTGTAACAAAAACACCATGAAGCAACCTTTCTCTCTCAGCTGAATATATGGAGTTTCATTTATATATACCAGCTGTGGATGCAGTAGCATGATCACTTGTTATAGCCAAAATTATTTTATATTATAAAAAGCATGCAGCCCTTACAATTTTAAAGTAGTTGTTGACAATCAAACAGTCAACTATTTTTGGTGACACAGAACTCTTGACAGTTTTTAGCTTACATCTCTCAGTGAATACTCCTTTCTTTCCCTTACACTGGCCCCTGGCATGTTTTATATGAGGATATTTAATAGACCCCATCAGTTCATAGTACACAAGGCTCAGAATTGGTTGCCTTTACTGAATAGGCTGGGAAAGCTGCCTCAACAAATCTGCTCATGCTTAAGGTCTGGTCACTGCCAAGTGACGTGCTCAAGACAGCTGCCTTTCCATCCTCTGCTGTTAGTTTAACTGCACATTCACAGCAGAAAGGACAAAAGATATACTCTACAACTATGCCAAAATGAGAAGCAAGACTGCTCTTAGGCACAAAATTCAACCCTGCTGGTGCAGAGCTGGTACCCAGTTTTCTCTGGCTCAAGAGATTTGAAACAAACAAAAAAAAAGAGTCCTGAATTTCATCAGTCCTCAGGAGTCTGAGAGACTTGAGAAAGCTGAAGCTTACTTAGATATCTTCCTTCTATTAGTCATAGTAAATACATTTAAGCAATAAATACATGTGAGCAGAGACAAAAAAAAAAAGTAAGATAGTAATAGATGCAAGGTTGACTGTGGGGCGAAACTGATGAAATTGCTGGAGGATTCTGTCCTTATGTAAAGACCCAGTCATGCTGCCAAGGTCAGCTGGAGCTTGGGTTATCTGTTGCCTGAGGCTATTCTACCTTGTTTTTCATTCAGCAATCATTGTTCTTTGGTTGTTTACGTGGATTTTATTCCACCCTTTTCTTCATACTGTATTTCTTTTTCAGCTTGCAGTCCCTGCAGCACACACCAGAAACCCATCCTGGTTGTGCACCAAGAAATCCAGACTACTCTAATGGGAAAAAGCAGCATTAGGTGAGAACAGTTTTCCTCTTCAAAGAAGCAAAAGAGACAGAGAGAAGGTATTTAACAAATCCATTGTGAAAAGTGAAAAATTCACTAATTACTTCTAAGGACGGTTCATGTATCTAACTGGTGGGGCGATATCACTTAAATATCTTTATCACCATAAACAAGGTAGTTAAACAAAACAGAGCTTTTCCTGTATTTTAATGACATTTAATACATTACATTTATCCATACTTAGAGATTCATCAGAGGGAACATGATAAAGGAGAAATGATGGAGGGGAGGAAAATAAAGAGGAGAATGAAAGGCAGATAACAAGGCATGTATAATGGCATGTATAATGTACATTATATCATACACATAGCAGAATAACTGAGATTTTAGAGTGGAGGTTTTAGGTAAGATTTTTACAGTGAAATATTGTATAGAGTTGGGCAGGGAAAGACCAAGAGATCTGAATCTCCATCATGTGTGTTGCACCACTTAAAACCTTTGCAATATAAGCCAAAGCTTTCTTATTCATTCCATTAGGGTCAGTATCTGTAAAAAATTTTACAGGAAACACATTCAGTACATTGAATTTTCACAGGAAAAGTTATACCAAGGGGCAGAACCAAACCCTGCCATTAGTGCCAGCTCCCATTGACTGAAGAGGGAATTGGATTTGCTTCTATCAAAGCTGACTTTGGCAGAGGTAGTCCCATAAAGACTTCCTTATCTTTTCCTCTCTGTGGAATTTGAGATGATTTTTAAGCTGCTGCATGACTTACATGCCCCTGAATGCAAGATACACAGCTAATTTCATATTTTGCCTACCTTGGAATTCAAATTTTTGATTTTTTGTGCAAGAAAGGGGCAAAATGTTTAAATTAAAAAGAATAACAACTAGTGTCATTAATGTAGCCATTATTTTTAGTTCAAGTTTTGTTTCAGCTATATTACTGTAATTTAGGAACATTTCTTTTTTTTTGTTTTACATTGGTTTTGAAAGTTTTTACATCCTCCAGGACAATTAGAACTTCCTGATGAAATAAGTAATGTATAAAACTTCAGGATAAAACTGCTGCATACATTAGGAGGACAGTATGCATCCCTGTAAAAATCTAAATAATCTGTTACTTAGACATGAAAGATAACCACCACTGAGAGCCTAAGGAGCCTAGATTTTTTAAAGATTGCTTGACACTAAATCAGATAGGATCAGTTAAAAGCTCCTCAAACACTTCAGAAGAACCAACTAAAAATGGTTCTACTCTGCCTAAATTATATACTTTCCATTATAAATATATGTGTTGAACCTATTTTTATAACGCAATAGTTTGTATAGCAGAATAAGTACACACCATGGCCTTTGGCGATGGCTCTTGTGTTGTAGAAAATAATTTAGTGAAACAGAAACATCTGGCAATTTTTTATCAGCAGCAGAAACTTCATTTTCTTTGAGGAAAAAAGCACCTGGAATAGTCTGTGTGCACACAAAGTTCATTCACCTTCCAAAAAATGACCCAAAAAAATTCAGTAAAAGCTTTGAAAAGCACTTTCCAAACAGTGAACCTCATCAGAAATGGTTGTATGTCCTTTATACGGGATTTTAAAAATTCTTTGTGTGAACAGCATTAATCAAGGTCACTATTTGATTCAAGATCTGTCCCTACATCATGTCAGTTGTACAGCTTTGGGAAAAGATCTTTAAACCTCTGTAGAAAAGACTACATGGAAATAGCTGATAAACTGGTATTGATTTTCACATATCACCCTTGTCAAAAGGATTTATTGATGTGTCAATGCATGTTGTGGCAAGGATCATAGCAGGATATCTTTAAAGGATTTATGGTGAATCTACAGGCTTTAATACACTCTGTGGTAAATAACTAACAAGTACTGTGTATATTGATTCTTGTCATGTGGTCAATGGAATCTTTAGCCCACTAATTGTTCATATTGACAAAAGGTTCATGATCTAAATGAGCAACACAACATCACTCCTAACCAACTCCAAAAGATGCTTTTCTTCACCATTCACCCCCACCAGGAACAATGCTTAAACACAGAAGTATTTATCAGGACTCTGCCTCACTAACTTAACTGGAGCCTGGTTAGTGTTTAGATCCCTGTTCTCCCCCCTGCAGTGGTTCCATGCACCTTTAAGCATCTGTAACTCAGTTTAAAAGTTGAAGGACAATTAACTGTGGTTACAGCTTTATTCCTCATTAGGACTTCTAAGTGGGCATCTTACTCCAAATTCAGACACTTGGATTCAGAAGTATTAGTGGTTTATTATTTTCAGCATTTTAAAAAATTAAAATTTAAATATATGTGGGTACAATGATCAGACAATGGCTTGATATATGCAAAGAATTTTCTGAGAAAAGTATTATTTTTGAGTTTGTGTAAGTGTGTGTTCATTCTTGGCAGCTCAATGTCTCAGCTGGGACTTTTAATTTTATTATCTACAAACAACGAAATAAACAATTAAATAGTTGTAAAAAGATTTATCAAATTTACTGCTAGTATAAAATAATATCCAGAACTAATACAGCTGGCAAAATAATTATTAGTTAAACAAGAAGTAAAATTTCCATTCAGACTTAAGCAGAACTAGGTAAATATAGTGTGTGTATACAGAGCATTATCAATTCATTCCATTAGCCTTGTGTCTTCCACTGAGTAATAAATACAGATTACAATGTTTTTGAATGTCTGTCGGATCAGCCTGTCTCTCACCAAAAAAAAAAAAAAAAAAAAAAAAAAAAAAAAAAAAGTAAGAANAAAAAAAAAAAAAATCATAAAAAGCCCAACACTTCAAGACAAAACAACCAAAATAAGTAGGCAAGCACTAAAGCTTGCTTCCTAAAGACCTGAAAACTGGTTTGTACCCCTCTTTCTCCTCAACTGCTTGAAAAAAAATATAACATTAAGATTTCAGAGTCAGATTCATTTGTGCCAAAGACAGAATAAATTAAAAACTGAAGATTCCAAAGAGAAAAAGCAGGGTTTTTTTTCTTCTACAAACCAATCTGTAGTATTCAAGCAGAGATGGGATTTCAAACTTAAGTTTAAATACTGGTAGACCATATTGAAATTTATTATTACCTTCTTTGTTTGGCACTTTTTTAATATTATTTATTTGAAGTTTTAATTGGCTTTGTGTCCTTCTACAGCAATGTTTGCAAGCCCATTTTAAAAGTGCTTTTGCCTGAGCAGTGCAGATTATTATTGCCTTAAGTTTGCTTTGCTTTCCTAAAAGGACAATTTGTGGCTTGTGGGGAGCAAGTTTGTGGTAAAGCAGATGGACTTGGTGTCTAGCCTACTTTAAGGAGGGTTGACTTGAGATGGCACTTCTCTTCACATCAGATCTATACTAGCCACTCATCAGCTTGATACCTACAGAAAAACCCAACAACTTCCTAAGTAAATATTTACCAGTTCAAAGCATGAAGCCAACCTAATTCTCATGCATACGTCAAAGATATGGGCAGATAAACTGTTTCTAGCACGTTGCAACAAATGCTAAATCAAGTAATTTTTAGTAAAATGCCAGAAAGTTAAATCTATAACTGTATTTAATGTTTGTGTAGTCTTGAGAACTTGAGCCAGTGTATGTTATTGAACTCCCTTGGACCTTTTATTCCCATTAACTTTTAGGTAAAATGATGTGACTGAAAATACAGTTTACTGAATCCGCAACAATTCAGGGAAAATGTGCTCATACATTTTATCTTGACTGAATTAAAAATCTCAATAAACTTTCTGATCCTGATTAATAACACTGGGGTATGTGTTTATGCATATGCCTAAATACCATTCACTTTAGCAGATATTAATAGTTCTGCTGTACAGGGATGTTTTCCTTAAACAGAACCTTCATTGTAGGGTAGCTACCGGCCTAATTTCCTTTTCTTACAGGTTCTTACCACTGTATTATAAAATTATCTTTTTGCCATATTCAGGTCATATGTCTTAGAAGCAGTGGATATGTATATAACATACAACCTGAATACCTTATATCTAGGGTAACAACATCAGCAAAAGGGCAGAAAAGGAAGTTCTTAAATCTTTCCAGCATTTATTAATCCAAGGCTGCATTTCAAAAAAAAAAGCTACCTTCTCAGTCATACACACTAATGTACTGAACAATGATTTAGTTATGAATAAATAAATATTGTCCTGTTCAGTCAAACTGTATTCTTTAATTCACATAATACCTTCCTTAAGATCCAGAAATCCTTCTTACATCATAATACATATTAAAATAGGAAGTTTATTAATGAAGTATACTATGACGGGTAATACAACCAATATGTCTTGGTTTACAGGGTTAGAAGGTATGACTAATTATTGATATTGTTCTTTACAACCTCCTGATGAGATGAATAATAAAATACCACATGGGACTTCACCATCTACTGCTCAATTCAATATTTAGCTGGCAATTTAGCTTCATCTGAATGTGATTTTCAGCAGCTCCTTAGACAAATGTTACAACTAAGCAATACAAGCATCCATTGAAGGCAGTGTTGTCCATGCTTTGCAAGAAGCAGGAAAGGGACTAGTTAAAAGTGCTGAAAAGGCAGCACAGAGCAAGGAGACAAGTATCCTGTATCTAAGATGTGGCATTCAAGCATGTAAAATGCAGTAAAAAAAACTCAAGGCAGTTCTTGTAAGTTACTTGTCAGGCAGAAGTGTAGTTGGGAAAGTCAGAATGATATATGACCTTTTGCTGGGATTTCTGCAATTATATTATAGCTGTGTGCAGTGCCCCACAAAACCCCCATATTTTCTCAAAAGTGTAGCTAAACCAGGAAGTTGCAATAAATGATACTGAACAGCAATGCAAAAGAAAAGCTTCTAATTAAGAAACTTTGTGAGGTTTTTCATACCCAGATTCTCAATTAATTGTGATAATTCACTCTTCAAAGAAGTAATTTTCTTCATCTTGTTCCACACCATCAGAGCAACATTGAGTGCTATGGCACAGGATACCAACAGGGTGGCTAAAAGGTGAAGATTAGTAATATACTGCTGATCAAGGGGAGCAAGGTTTGGAAAACAGGTTTATACCTGGTAGATAACTAATGTGCCTGCTTCATTCCAGGCCAGAGCTATCACAGCCAAAAGAAACATAGGAAGGATGGGTTTATCCATCCATCTTACATTTCTCCAATTTCATTAATATTCTGTAAATTTTAATATACTCAGTTGTAGAATATCTTAAAGAACAAGAAAGTCACTGAAGTGAGAGTATTTTGATATAATGCAGTTAGCAATGATGCATATGGTGTTTGCTGGGGACATTGCCTGGGCTGATGACAGAGAAGACACTGAAGTTCCACCATGAGATATTTTATGTTTTCAGTAACTATCACCACTGTCACTAAAGGCTGATCTGCAAGTGTCTCCTGTGTCCAATTATCACTACCCATTTTGGTAAATGACAAGCTATCAGGACAAATCTGTCTTCCAGAGTCCTTCTGGGTATTTAAACATAGCACATTTCTCTGTTACAAGCTCAATCTGTGGGCATAAGCACTATAAATGCAGTTTACCAAATTTATGGCAAGACTGCCTTTCTTTTGAAGAAAACAAAAACCTTTTTTACGGTTTGAGTACAGGTTTTTTTCTTTTCTTTTCTTTTTTTAATATAGAGGGGTTTGGTTCTTTCTACACTGCATCAGGTCAGAGAATGAAAGCAGGACTTCAGAGGAAACAGCTAAATCACTTTCAAAGTGACTGTAATTTTCAGCAATAAATAGGATTCTAATAAATATGCATTTCCACCTAAATATTCATTTTCCCTGCAAATCAGCCCAGTGTGATAACCCAGGCCCTTCAAACTACACTGTGTGCCACTCTTTGCTGGCACAATTTGGGCTCAGCCTCAGACTGGTTTTATTTGGGCAGGACTGTCAGCTATTTCTTAGGTCTGATAGAAGAAAAACAGCAGATTTCCCAAAGAATTCCCAGCCCTGGATGCTTTCCCCTGGGAACGCAGTCTCCACTGGACAGAGGGGCTTTTCCTCTACCATACCAGAGATTTTCCCTCTTCACCCACTACTACTCCTACACGGGAGAAGAGGGAAATAGTAATATAAGATTTACCTCCTTAAAGGCTGATGACAAATGTCTGTTTTTAAACATTCCCAATGTTACAAACTTAACCATAATCTGTAATGCATTCATAATTAGAGGTGCCCTTAAAGATGTGTGTGAAATTCAAGTGTGCAATTAATCTTACTCCAGCCACTGGAACACACTGCCCTGAGATGGCTGCCAAGAGCTGTAAGGCTGGTTCCAGGAGTACTATCATTGTTGATTTCTGCAGAGGCCATGCTGGGGGAGAGATGGGGCAAAGGCAGGAATTCCTTTTAACAAGCCTGATGGTTCTCAGTGTCTTGGTTACATTGTCCTGTGTCAACCAACCAACAGTTCATAGAAGACAAGAAGCATCCCAGAAACAGTCCCCATCTGTGTCCTCAGGCAAGCCTTCTCTAAACAGTGAGGCAGGCATCTTAGCTACCATCTCAGGCTCCTCAAAACCAGCAGGTTTTCACACTTAGACTTCAGTCGCATGTTTGCTGTGTAACTACAGTCGAGAGACTCCAGTCAAAGGCACAGCTCTAGGCAGCATTGTGACAAGGAAAAGCTGCAAAGTAAGCAACCAAAAGTACTCAGGAGTCCACAGAATATCCCCAAAGGTCATAAAAGTAGTTGAAAGCCTTTAATCCCCAGAACCTCTGGGATACCAAGTTCTGTGCCATTCCTGCTTAGCTATCCAAGCAGATTGCAATGTTTACTGTTCTTGAAGCGCATTTCCAACTGTTTTCATCTTGAAAATATTTTCCAAAACCCTCTGGCCCTGCCAGGAGCAAACGTTTTGGTGCCTGTCAGGATTGGGGCTCAGTGCTCAGCTCCTCTCACTTTCTGGTACTTCCCCCGTGAAATGGGTAGTTACTGCTTCTTCCCAGCCCCGATAACCTTGTTTATTTAGATGGAAAACTTGTTGGGAGAGAAACTGTCTCTCACCATATGTATGTAGACTACTCCAAACAATAAGGCCTTTGCCTCTCCAGGCACTATCAGCATGTAAGTAAGTAAGCCAAGTGATGAAAATTCTTAGAGAAAAGTGCAGGAAAAATAACCTAAAAATCACCAGAATTGACATAAAACTCTCCAGCAGATGGGGGCCTAGCACTCCCTGAGGGCCCTGCTTATGCGAAGACCAGTTACTTGTAAACATTTATAAATTCTGGCAAATATGTACAGACTTCCACAGAAGCAATTGCATTCCCCTTCTCTAGAATCAGAGGCAGCTGGTGCTGTCTGAAATACACCCCATCTTTCCACCATAGCTACTTACACATATATGTCTGTAAAGTGAGTTCTTGTATGTGCTGAAGTGTTGAGGGCAAGGAAAAACTCCCATGAAAAGATGGTTCTAAGAATCATTATTTTTGATTAAAGTATCACCCATACAAGACACACAAAGCAAAGCTGTTTGTCTTACTGAAGTTATATTAGATCTCCCAGCCAAGTTAAGTTACACAGTTCATTTACAAGTAGGGGAATTTTATCCTAAAGTTTGCTTGAAAAAAATAATGAAAATCTCTTTTCCAAAATACAAAATGACAAGTTATAATGTTCCACTCAAGTGTTTTAAGTCATAAGTCATTTATATTTATAAAATAGATTGTCTATTGAATACTTTAATAGACTAAGAAAAATCAGACTGCAATAAAATCAAATAGCAAACGTAACCCTGTCATGGTACAAAACTAAAATGTTATAGGAAGATAAATATTAAAAATATCTTTATTGATAGCAAGAATCCCTAAACAAAAATCAGTACTTTAACTCACATATAACAACTATACTAGCAAAAAGGACACCCAACAAGACTATAGTTGCAATACACAAAAGCCAAAGAAATCTAACTGGAATGAGACACCTGGCTCCCATCTGCTGCTCTGAATGGCTCCTGACCTGACAGAAACCTGTGGCAATGAGGTTTTCATTAGGGAATGAGCACTGAGTAACTACCTGAATAAATATGACTTACCTGCAATGGCATATTTCTAGAGAATACAGATAGAAAGAATACAGTGAATACAGATAGTGCACAAAAGTCACCACACAGTTTGAGAACAAAAACTCTTGCCTTCATATATTTGGGAATAGCATTAGAAGGACAGTGGATAAAAGCAATCAAGTATTTACCTTACACTGCCTAGTGGTGTCTGTCTGTCTCTCTGCAGGATTTGAGTCCCTGTCCCACGCCCCCCAGAAAAACCATCAGCAGTTTGCAGGGCTGCATCATTGAGGCTGGACTGGCAGCCCCACAGCTGCAGGGCTGCTCTCAGGATCGAGCACCTCCTGATCAAGCACACCAGCAGCTCAGCCCTTTCTGACACAGTTAAAAACAAACCTTCCAGCACCCTTCTGATTTTGTACATTCACCAGCCCCTGCACAGCTCACAACAATCCATCAGAACAACAGGCTGTTATTTCCATGTTTGCATTCCCAAACCTTGCAGTGCACTGAAGGCTGATGAAGATTTCCCAAAGCATCAACTGTGATCTGAAGAGAAGCACCTTGATTAGAGAGGCACTGAAGAGCAGCTACAGTCATACAACCCTGTCACTCTAAAGAGTGAGGCCTGATGGCTGTTATCTCTTTTCCCACCAAGATGAAGAAGAAACTCACTTGGTGTTTCTAAAGTACAGTTTTGCTTAATTATGCTGTCTGATCACTTTAAAGCCCTATTTGCACACAAACATGGTACAAATTAACCGTAGGAGAACAAGCTAACTGATAAGAGTGACTATGCAGATGGGTTTGAATCCCTTTCAAGACAGAAGTTATTTACATCTGTTTTAAAACACTTGAAGCATCTGAAGCTGCACTGTATCCTTGTCTCATGTCTGGATCTAACCTGGATAGTCCTGATTTCAGGCTATGCATGAAACTCAACTGCATCTCAGACTGCTCAGAGAACAGCCAAGCTGTTTCAGAGCGAACACAGCCCCCTCAAAGCCATGGAGAGCACCTAGTGCTGTCCTGCTTTGTGTCCAGATTCAGTGGGACCTCCCTAGCAAAAAGTAGCCAATGCAGCTGTAAATGTGGTGTGCTAAAATTTGAATGCAGCTCTTGAGCATTAACCTGCCAAGGTAATGAGCTGACTGAGACGAAAGGCAGTAGAGGAGGGTGAGGAAGAGGAAGCAAACAACCATGGCCCCCAAGGTCATGTTGGTACCAGGGGCTGTTGCTTTTCTGAAAAAGATGAAGCACGTGAAAAATAGAGGTAAGAGTGGGAAGGCCTAGGGGAGAGCAAAGGTAGGAAGGACAGTGTAAGAAGCAAGGGAACAGCCATGAAGGCAGGACTAGCCAGAACAGGGAACACTGCCAGGAATCATGTTGATTACTTATTTTTAAGCAGTTTATGGTTCACAGTTACAAGCTGTGCTTCTACAGACAGGCATTGATGGCTATTGGATAGTTTGTAGTCCAGATATGCAGAAAGCAGAATCCTTTAATGGATTCATGTATAACCTATGTAATTTGTTTTGTGTGGAACAGTTCTCTCCTGAATGCTAGAATCTATTTCTTCTAATGCAGGTGATTCCTAGTTTGCTTTCTGGGCTGCAAAGATGGTCTGCTCAGGGTCCAGAGAAGCTCGCTCTCTCCCTTCCCCCCACCTTCACTCTTATTCCAAGTCAAGCCAGTGTAAGGGATTTTACAAAAAGAGGCAGTTATAAAGGAGTCAATATCACATTACATTTACATTTTAAGGAGTTTTTGGAGAGGTATACAAGAGTATTGTTCATCTCAGCTTGTTCTATTTAGGGAGGCTTAGAATAACATTGCAAATGACATGTCTACTCCGATAAAACACTAGAGGGCTTGGATGCCATCTCGCACTTCGGCAGAACAGTAAATACAAAGAGCCTTACTATGGGAATATGAATATTCACTAGCAACAGAGAGAGGTGAATTGTTATGCAAGTGGCAATATCTACTGCATACACTGAAATTCCTCTTGCTTCACTCTACTGCACAATGTTCCTCTGCTTTTAGATGGATGTATCTGAATATACTTTGTGCCGTTAGCATTTTTGTAAAATCTGACATGAACTGGTTTAGTTTAAAAAAAACTCAAACAACTGAATACCACATTATTTGTAACACATTACATTAATCAGCTTGTTATAAACAGCTCAGAGATGACATGTTTTTCTACAAGCTTAAATACTTTTCTCTGCAGAAAGTAATAGATGAGTTAAATACAAATAGGAAAGCTTAGTGAGTGTAATGTCTCATATTAGAACTTCAAGTGATGTAATTTTAAACTGACCAAATACTATCTTAAGTCTGATTGTTTGAAAATCTCAAACATAATATTTGTAAAAGTATCTTAGAATATTAAAGATCAGAAAATGGGGTTAGAAATTCTCTGAAATGTGTAAGGGAGGTCCAAGGTCCATATCCATCTTCAGCTTTGATACTCAACACAGCTATTACCAAGCCTCCAGTAAGAATTTCAATAAAATAGCAGTAAAACCCTCTAGTAGATCTGCTGGAAAAGTGTCCACAAAAGACATTACTTCATCACTTGGACATAGTAGGAAAGCCAAGTTTGAAGTCCGCCTATAACCATTGGATGGCCTTTACAACCAAATAAACCACTGAGAACGGTCTAATGGAAGAGAATAATCTGGACAGAGGAAGCAATGAAGAAAAAAACCCCAACCCATTACTAGAACACATTATATTATTAACTGTTACCACATAGTATGACAAGGCAAATAAGGAATAATTTAACTGAAGCATTTAGCCATTTCTCCTGCTTGCAACTGTCTGCAAATAGGCTCCTGTTATTATTATTACTATTACTCTTCAGAGTTGCTCAATGAACAGTGTATTGAACACATCTCAACATATAATGTTTGCAACTGTTCACAGGGCATATTCCTTAGATAATTCGTTAGATGCAGTTCAACATTTGCACTGTAGAACAGTCTGTGTAAAGCACAGAATAAAGTTTATTTTCCCTGACTAGCTAATATAAGCTTATAAACAATTTTTACCTGCAACCCATTGCAAAAATAATTTTGTTTAATTTAATCTTGGTTCTATCATAAACAATAGAATTTTGTAAATGTTTGCTTCAGCAATTCCTTGGTAACAGAATTTTTCACTGAAAATCATTACAATGTCTAGAGTTGAAAGAAAAAAAAAGCCTGCAGGTGCATTGTGATGGACTTTGGTCTCTTTACATTTAAATTTGGAATAAAGATAAGCCCCAAGTAAAGGCTTCAAGTGTCTTTTTGTTGTGTTAAGAGACAGCAAGAAAAACACTTGCCTAAGTGCATCAAGCCCCAAAAGCCACTTATGTGCCCTGTTCTGCACATGGTAGCAAAGCATTCAGGAGTGAGGCAGATAATATTCTAAAGAGATGCATTAGAATACTTCTCAATTTAAATTTCTCAAGACCTCCATTACAGCAATAAAGCTCACCCCAGTAATTTTACCCTTCTGAATAGGCTGAACATTAACTGAATCAGAATCAAACCACTGTGTGAAGCGTAAAAAAAAAAAAAATGCTAAACCAAAGCTTCTATGAAGGAATAACTTCCAGTAACATACACAACTTTTCTGTTATTCTTTCCCAAAACTATGACTCAGATACAGGGAAAATTAATGTTTGAAGTTTAATTAGTTAAATTACTGTGGTTTTCACCTGTTGCTTCATTATGATTGGAACCATAGTCACTATAAAGCATCTGTCATTTGATTGAAAGGTACTGCAGCACACTGAGATACATAAATACAGAATACTTAAATTTAATTAGTTGTTCATGAATTCATTTTATCTGATGTTCTTAATAATGGATAATTGTCTTTCTTAAAACTTCCAGCCTGTTTTTACTGAACTATTATTGTTTCAATGAAAAATGCAAATGTTGATTTTAAACCTAAATTCTGAATTAGAGAATGATCTTGATAGCAAAATATCACAGCAATGCCATTGTTTGTCACAGTCCATTATCTGTGGAGGAAAAGGAAGTCTTTACTTGCCATTGGTATTTGGTCCTGTGTAGACCTTATTCATGTGCCACAATCCCTCACACCAATCCATTTGGATCATGGCCACACCTTTTATATGGGTAGGTATACATTTTTAAGACATTTGGATGTGAAAAAAGAAAGATTCTATCCTGTAAGGTATCATGACCTAATTCCACTAAACTGCTTAGAAGCTGATAGGAAAATTCAGGGAATAGAATTTGGAAGTGTTCTCAAAATACCCCTGAATTCCTCAGTTACTTTTTGCAAAATTTATTTCAACCAGGCTCCTTTGGTGCAGTCATCTACATGTGGGCTGCTTTTCTAAATTCTTTGTAGTTTGAGAGAAAGAGATGCTCTGCAGCTGAAATTCACTGTGTCTATTTAAAATGTCCACATTGGAAGGAGAATTGTTTTCTATGCAAACATGTTTTTCTCCAGTAATCATACAGGGAGTCTAGAAAAGTGACTCAGAGATCATCATCCCCATTTGGTCAGGTGAATCCCATTCCTCTTATTTGGAAAAGTCTCCTCTTCTGCAAATAATCAGAGCTGTGGTCAGTGTGCTGGGAAACAGGGCTGAGTCCCAGATTTCCCTACTTCAGGTGAGTGCCCTACTCCCTAACCCTTGGTCTAGAGTCTCTTCTCCAGCCCCCCCTGCTCAGTAAGCACAGATGTGGCTCTCCAGGCCCATTTGCACAGCAGAAGCAAGACAGCTGAGGAACCTCTTCATCACCAATACCTTAAGCAAAGAAGTAAATTTGGGCCAGAAAGGGATAAATGGCTGCTCCCAGAAGCATTTGAGCCAACAGCCCAATGAAGTGTTTTCCTGAAGACCAAAGCAAAGACAAGATTTACAGGTCCTGGTTTTCCTCCTGTCTTTCTTGGTGACTAGAGTGGCAGGTTCCCTGCAGACTGTTCTGGATGCTATAAATCCAGTTTTGGGAGTGTGGTTAAGCAACACAGAGGAGCCTGTCCAACAGGACAACAAGTCCTTGTGTCAAAATGCCTTGTGTCAAAATTAGCAGCCTTTCAGCCTCCTTCCCTTTCTCTAACAGTTCTGCAGGCCCTCCACCTCCTGCTTTTGGGTTCATCCAGCTCCTCTGTGGGCCAGGTAAGCCATTCACCTGGCACACCACTGCAGGGATTTGTCTGTCGGTTTGCTGTGGCAGCTTTCTGTTTCTTTAGCAAGGCAAATCAATTCAAGGAGGGGTTCAAGAAATTGAATGTCATTGCAACTAAAAGAGTGGGCATGGCTGGACAGAGACCACCTTGACAAAAACCAGGAGCTTAAGAGGTCATTAATGGAACAGCCCAGCCAGGAACAGGGGCGAGTGAGCTCCGTCCTTCACCCCTCCGTCATTCCTCCTCATTGCCCCCCAGCCTGTACTCTCTTTTCCCACTTGAGCTGCAGAAGCACCACACAATTGTTGCAGCTGACTGATGTTTGTCCACTCCAACACACTTCTGTGAATTTATTCCAGTTAAAACTGAAAACTATCCTTTTTATTAGAGGAAATCGTTTCTCAGAGAGGAGTTTGAGACCAAACACAGTGTTAAATGGGTATAACCTCCAGCTGGGGCTAAGGAGTGATCCATTTGCTCTGGATCCACAACTGCAGTCCTGAGTAGGACAAAGAAAATGAGCATCAGTGGGTCTCCCTGCTGGCTGTCTTCCTTCCACAAGGAAGAGGGAATGATGGAGATACTCAGTGCTATGTAGGACTGAGCTCAAAATAGTATTACCTAGCCTGACCGATTTTGACATATTTTTCCATTTTTACCACTAGAAACCACAAGATATCCTCCAACAATTAAATAGAGTTAGCATGGGAAATTACATGTTTCTTGGCAGAGCAAGTATCCTGGAAAGTTACACTGAATTTTATTTCACAGAAACATGCCATCCGTACACTTGTTAAAATTCAACTGAACTATAACTAGCTCTTGCATTAGCATTTAGGAGCTAACTTAAATTTATAGGAAAGCACCCCTAAACAGAGAAGATTATGTTTCAAATGTTTTAAAATCTGGTTGAATTAAAAAAAACCTGTGATGACAGCTATAAACATCTATAATGTCATAAATCTGAAATGGGCAGTTATGCAGCTTTGAAGAAAATATGGTCACCTCAGCTTTTTTGGATGATTTATTTTAGCTTATTTCAGACTACTTACACCCTGCTCTACTGGGTGTTTTTTCATCTAGCAGAAAAACATATTGCTAGCTATATTTATGAAACAGTGTATACATATGCATAAATACATATATATACATGCATATGTGTATATATATATATTGATCAATAAAAATCTGAAAATTTAACTTTTTGGACCCTTAAATATTTTTATCTGTGCCAACTGTAAGTTTTGTGCATAACAATTAAACATTGAATACATGAAACTACATCAGATACAGAATTATTAAAAAACAGTTTTGAAAGTTAAGTCAAATAAGGAGACTAGTTTGGATTTAGATGGAAACAACCATGACAACTTTTATCCTGTGTCCTAAATTATTTTCAAAAATACATTGTTAGCTACAGTTGCTGATATGCTCTGAATACACTAAGATTTTCATCTTCCACTTAGCACTGAAATATTTTCCAAACAGGAACCTTCTGTGTGATAGTAATTTTTGTTTCTTAAATGGTATGGTAAAAGCAAAAAAAAAAGTATATTTTTTCTTTTTTATATAAATTTGTAGCTGATGTGAGATTTCATTGGAGACCTGGGAAATTTCCTATGAATCTATAGTTTTGGCAGATCTCTGGCTACCACAGGAAAAACTGAACAGATGTATAATGTAAAATTTTGCACATTTTCTCTGGCAGTGAACGCAGTATTCAAATAGTCTGTACCATCACAGAATCCATAAAAACAAAAATTGGGAACAATTAATTGTAATTCCTTAAAAAGAAGAAAAAAAATCAAACCAAAACTATTTGCATTTGACACACAAAAACCCAATCAAATTAGTTTTTCATCTTCCCCAGTTGCTCTAACTGAAATCTTTTCCTGATCTGGGAAAGTTACACAAATGCTTCTTCTGGCATAAAGAAAAAAGGCGGGGCGAACAACAGGGATAAGCCCAAAGAAGAGAAAGTCTCCATCTTCAGTGAGAGCAGTAGCTTATTCCTGCTAACAGTGTTTCTTGGGAGCTGCAGCTTCTCCCTGCTCCTCGAGCTTTGCAGGCACTAATTTTGTATGCTATGAGTCACAGAGATGAAAAGTGTGGGCACTGCTCTGTAGCAAGGAGCATGCAGTGGAGCCAGGATTTTTATTCTTCCTAGGAATTAAACTGGGACAGGGGAAGAGAAAAGCATCCCAAAATTGGAATTTGGAAAGACACAGGCTGTTCATACAGAGGGAAAAAAAGGTGAGAACTGGCAGACAAATTACAGTCAGAAGCTTGAAGATTTAAATCTCTGTGTGAGTGTAGGTGCAAACTACTGCAGTTTTTTGGTTTGGCTTAGAAAAGCAGTGAGTTGATGGATGAAAAATCATAACTGAAAAGACAACAAAAAGATATAAACAGGCAACAAGAACAAAAAAAAAATCAAAGGAAACCAGAGTGGAAGCAGTCAAGAAGACAAAAAGCAGAGAAAGGAGGTGACTTGGGGGTGGTGCTACAAATAACTTAGGGGAAGCTAATATAATAGTAACAATTGCTCTCAAGGATCCTTTCTCAGGAATCATTTGCCAAAACAAACAACTGGAGATCATTTCTGCAGATTAAAAAAAAAAAAAAAAAAGGGAAATGAGGATGCTAGTTCTCTCTCACATATTTGAAGAAAAAATAGAATGACCAGCAGAGGAGGCCACTTCCCTCAAGAACGATGTGCAGGTAGAAAGGAAGAACATGATCTCCAGGTGAAGGAAATTAACCCACCCAAATCAGCTGAAAGCAGATCCTTCCTTGAAATGCATGTTGGTGAGCTCAAACACTTATGGTCATGAAAAGAAACCAGTCAGTACAATCTGGGACACAACCACCAAAAACATACAGGCTATTTTCATAGAACCTGGTCCACAGCATTAAAAACTTTCCCACCTAGTCAAAATAGCTTGTATTATTGCCTTGCAGGACAAAGTTTAGCAGCACACACTTATTTCCAGTAATTCTCTAGCACCTCCTTAATGGTATAAATAGTCTCCTTCAAATTTATTTAATCCAATGTTAAGGCTGCGGCCAATGCTAGTCGTGTCCAATATGCTGACACCTGTGATTCCCTGAACAGCCATCCTTAAATGAGGGAATTGTATCATGTAATTGCCTGTACCACAAACAGTTGCTCTGAAATAGTGTAGTATTTCAGACAGGAACTGAATTCTTGTTTGGCCATGCTGAAAGTAAATAGTGAAATAATGAAAAAACTTAATTTTTGCAGTAAAATTGAGCAAACATTCTGCAATTTTGTAGCAAACAAAAACTTTTTAAAAGGGTATTTCCTTGGTAGGATTGCTTTATAATACTGATGAACTGATATTTGCTAGACAAAAATAGCCTCTGTGTCTGAGAGAATGAGCAAGAAAGCAACTAACTTCCCTCCCCCCGCCCCTTTGTTATCCATTTCTAGATCTATAGCCACTGCAAGCACAGCATCTCCTGTACCCTCATATACCTTCCTGACTCCATACAGGATATCCACTCCACGGCAGTCTGCTTTCCTAAAACAAAATGTTTCAAGATTCTTTTATTTATTTTATCTGTATATAAAGTGCCATTGTTTTGCCTTTCTGCAAAACAATGTCCTCTCCCAAAGCTGGGACAATGGCCAGGGCATATCTTTGGTACCAGAAAAACACATGTGCAGAAACCTACCTTTAAGCAATTACGAGACTATGTAAGTGAGCCTGAGAAGAGTCTAGATAAATATATACATATATATATATGTATCCTAAAATTTAGTTTTCCTCTTGATCTGATTCACATACATGAGAAGTCTCTATTCCCTAATAACAAAACAGGAAATTAAACAGTCGTAAACCTGGTGCCTAAAATTAGGCAGTACAACCACCCCTAGCCATCAAGAAACAACACTCTTCCAACTCTTCCAACCAGTTTAAACTGCTCATCTCTTGCAGACTTTTCTGTTTACCCAGGGCCACCCTGCCAGCTCTCTTATTAATCTAGAGAAGTTTTTCCAGCCACACTGAGCATGGGCATTGCCATCTCCAGCAGGACCTTGCAGGGAAGGATTATGCAGGTACCAACACCAGCATCCATACTGGGATAAACTGCAACTAATCACTTAGTGCTTGCAGATGGATTATGAGAATTAAATAGTTAAGGCTTTCATAGCATTTTCAACATATCTATGGCACTACAGCACTGCACAGAACATCGCAGAAATGCCTTTTCCAATAAAAAGCAATCATGCTGCATGTTTACAAGAAGTCCCCACAAGGCATTCCTCTCATCTTCCTACTTTAATGTATTCAGCATCTCCAGTAACACTGCAAAGCAACATCTCCTTTCTGGACTAAAAAAAAGAAAAATTTAAAAAAATTAAAAACCAAGAGGAAGAAGCTGTTTCAGACATCTGCAGCTATACCTACTGCCTTGAACAGTTCTTTCTATCCAAGGTGAGGTATGCTGGATATTATTGGATATGAAAAGCATTTTGTAGAAAGGCTAAGATATGTAACAGAATCAACTGCATTTTGCCCTGTCTCTATATAATTCAGTAGCACTAAAGGCAAGGAAACAATATCACTCAAAGTACAGTATCACAGAATCACAGAATGAGTGAGATTGGGAGGGACCACAGTGGGTCATCTTATCCAACACCCCACCTCACCCAGAGCACATGGCACAGGATTGCATCCATATTGTTCTTGAATATCTCCAAGTGTGAGAGACTCCACAACCTCTCTGGGCAACCCTTTCCATGTATGGTCACCTGCACAGTAAAGTTCCTTCTCATATTCAGGTGGAACTTCCTGGGCATCAGTCTCTGCCCATTGCCTCTTTTCTTATTGCTTGCACCACTGAGGAGAGCCTGGCTCCATCCTCCTGGCACCCTCCCTTCAGATACTGACATGATTACTGTATTCTCTTCATCTGCTTGAAAAGAGGTTTTGATAGATTACCTAAGCTCTGTGAGTCTATCAAAAATACAGTCTTAAAATCACTATCCATTAACATTGAGGACAGAACAATTAAGAGTGCTGGAAGGAGCAGGAATACAGATTCTGCTTTTCTTTGCTTAACTTGTAAATATATCTTCTTAATGTCACATCATTTTGCAAAAGTAGATACAAAAACATTTGTAAAAATAATCCTTTGTATTAAGATATTAAAAACATATCACCCAGACAATACAAATCGTGGTTAGGAAACATCCTTCTGTCAAAAGGAAAAAAAAAAAAAAAAACAGTTTATTCTGACAGTTTCTGCGGATCTTTGATATCAAAGTCTTTTTATAAGACACTGACAGTCATCAAGTGGATGTTTGTCAAAGTACATTTTCCAGATGTCTAAATAAAACTGGTTTACTTTGATGAGTTTTATACTGATAGCTAAAGGTAGAATACAGGCATTGCTTCTATTTGCAGCTTTTTACTTCAATGGCTTGCAAATTTGCTTTAATGCTCCATCTATTTTTGTTGTGTTTTTTGACAATTAATTATTAAAAACATCATAAGATGCTGGAATTCCTTTGCTGTATACTTTAGAAAAAAAACCCCAAACTCTCCCCTGGCTTGCAGCAATTGTGAGGATGAGATGGCACAAGGTGGTCACAGCAGAGGACAAACTCCAGGGCATGTAATGAAGAGTTTAACCCTGTGCATTTGAAACACAGGGAAGCCCTGGCATTGATTTCAATAGGAGCAGGATCAGCCCCTCTGAGAGAGGCTTTGATGTAGACAATCAGGAGCCTCATTCCCCACAGCCCCACATGCTGAGGGGCAGGGAGCAGACCTGCACACCTGCACTGACACTCTTTGCTTCCTGCACATGTTTTGGGTGCACAGAACATATCCACACATTCCATGAAGTCCCTCCTGTCTGTCTTCTTTAATTCCATTTGGTATGGGAACAAGTTTTGGCCTGCAAGTAAGACACTTTCTTTTTTTAAAATCATAATATATACTATGAAAATTAATCTTCTGACAACTTTTCTTTTTTTGGTGGTTCACAAGTTCTTTTCTTACACAGCTCAAATAAAACACAACATTTATTTTAAAACTTAATGGAAGACATTGCTGTACAAAGTAAATCTACTTGCAAAGGTACCAAACTGTGTTATCAATAGTTACATCTCACAAGCTAATCCAAATAGTTTTTAAAAGAGGGTTACTGTGCCCAGCATTTTTTATAAATATTTATCTCAGTTTACATAAACCAGGATTTAGGGAATGGAAAAAAGCAAAGCCATCTCCATGTGGTGACATTTTTACTCCGTTTTCTCTGTATTTATAATTTAACTGATGAGGATAAATTGACTTATTCTTCATTAGTAGCCAGTCAGGAAAAAAAAATAACTTGGCTGCGAAGTACAGGCTGAAGCATAAATAACCCTGCAAAATGCCTGCAGAAATTAACTGACTGAGCTGAGCTAAAAACAAGGGACTGGAAAGAATTCCCTATCAGTAAGGAGAGCATGAAATAACTGTGTGTGTGCTGATGGGAACCACAGCGAGGCCCTGTGGATCCCAGCATCACTCACCCACACCAGAGGGGCTCCTTCTTGCCCAGCAAGAATTTCTTTGTACTCTGATGTCACAGCCAGTTCCTAATCCATGCTGCACTTCCCAGAGACGTGCTTGCAGAGCAGTGCAGTGATGGGGCATTTTATCTAAACACCATCCCTAAACAGATAAAAGTGGCCTCATTCCAGGCTAGACACCAAGGACCTCTAAAGCTACAACTCATGTGCTGGTGCATCCTTGCTGGGAAAGCTGCAGCAGCTCCACTCTACCCAGAGAAGAGAGGGGCACAGTAAAACACACCCATGGATGCACAGAGAATAGGAGCATATCCATAAAGGTATATATAGAACCCCAGAAGATCACATGTAGGGGACTACATTTGCATTTCAAACACTGTGAGAGATCTCCCTAAGTCACATGCACTTTGAAAAGCATTATTGGCAAATCGAGCTGTTTCATGAATACTCAAGTGCCAGGGAATCAAAAAAGCTAATTTCAACTAGTTTTTTCTTAAGCAGACACGAGAGATGAACAACCTTCTTATTCAATCACAGTTAGTTTAGAAGATATGAATTTACAAAATGAAGTAATTTTTTTGTCCTTGTCCTGCTGGAGTAACACTCTTACTAAGAAATTCGGCAATTTTAAAGTTACAAAGATGTATTTTAGCTGAAGACATGTAAAACTGAGTGTCAAAAAAGGGTGTTGTTAAGATTCATTTTTAATCAGATGTAAATTTAACAAAAAAATTACTTTATTTTCATTTGGCACAGGATCCAGTCTGCAGCAGTCAGTTATCTCTGTCGCCTGGAAGGAACTCTGGGTAAACCACAGGAAAAAGGTGGGAGCATTGTCGTGGTTTCCTGATGGCCAGAACACTGCAGGATTGTTTTTTTTTTTTTTTTTTTTTTTTTTTTTTTTTTTTTTTAGGAAGGGGTTATCACATCATATCATAATTATTTCTGCAACATCCTCTTTCCATACAGGAGCTGAAGCACTATTGACTTTGAAAACTGCATCAATATATAAGTGCAACTCAGTACTGTTAACTCCAAAAAAAAGTCTAATCACCCAGTAATTTTGCCTTTTAAAGATATTTCTTGCACAGCTTTGTCTGCTATTTCAGTAAAAATTCTATTTTAGAAGGTTTTATTTTTTATAAGTAATATCCTGAAGCTCCGACTATTTCACTTTTTCTTAAGATGCAGTTTTACAGCCTCAGTTTTACTGAAGCACAGAATTCTATCATTTACCTATAAAAGAGCTGAGGTATTTATCAGTAAATTAAATGTCTCCTGAAGAGATCCAGGAGACCATATAAACAGAGTTTACAGAAAGCTAATAGGCATATTGGTTTTACACAAGCTCTGAGCAGAGACACAGATGGTGCCGTACACTAAACCTGAAAAGATACAGGGAAGGAATAGGCAGTACATGTTATATACAATTACTGTGGGCCATGTTGGCTGTTTCTCTCCCCTAATATTTGTAGAGGACATATAAAGCTAAAAATTAATATAGTACTTTAAGGCACATTTTCTTTTAATAGTGTCAATGAAATTTTGTCTCAGGCTCTAGAGGTTAATTGAGCTTTGTTTTTTTGTTTTGGTTTGGTTTTTTTAAGAACTGAAGCATGGGGAGAATCCATGTAATTCAATAGAATTTCAATATTTTACTGTTGAATTGCAATCTGTGATGAGGACTGCTGCTCTGAGTAGGGGAGAGATCCAACACTTAAGGAGTATAACAGATCCAACATTCGACATATTCCTTTAATGTGTGAAAAACTGCCTTGTTAGCGAGAACAGATTCAATATTTCAGTGCAGTATGAACATTGTGGCCAAGATATTTAAATCTGACTGCTGAAACTTACAACTAAGTCTGAATTAGACACTTCATATTAAAGTAGCCAGATTTAAGGAAAACAAACCCAAAACAACTAAACAGAAAATCAACCAAACAAAAACTCAAATATAAACACAACAGAACAGTAACAAAACCAATTAACATGATCCAGAGGTGGCCTAGAGAAGAAGGGTAAAGGCCAAGAGGAATGTAGTGTAACACATCTTCAAAAATGATCAACAGGCTGATGGTTTAAGTAGGGATGCCTAAGAGGGATAAAATTTCTATAAAAGTTTCCTCCTGCATTTTCTTTATCACTCCAGATTGTTTAATGAAGGATCGTAGCAGGATTACATGGGTGATGCTATGTCTTCCTCCTTCAGAATCTGTCATCCCATCCTAAAGGAGGAAGCTGAATTTAAAATGCCCCTGTATGCAAGATACCTTTCTTGTTTCTATTGGTCAGATATGTATTCCTTAATTAATCTGGCCAGTGTAGCATCAGCATTTATCAACTCTTATCAACACAAAGACAAGCATGTTTAATACAATTATAAACCCAGAATTTTCCTCAGTTCTTTATATGTTTTAGAAGACTAATTTCAAAACTAACAAAACATTATTTATTGACACAGGAATGGTTTCACCGCATATTCCCCACATCCAAATGAACAGGTGTTGTTCCACCTGATTCCAGCTGGAATCAGCTGAGTGCTGATTAGTGATCAGGCTAGTCTATTGTGATATTTATGGGGTTACCCTAATCGTTATGGGATTAAAACTGCTCCCAGGAGAGGAAAACCTCCTGTGGGAATGAAGTGTAGGAATAGTCCACCACGGGGAGATGGGCTAAGCTGAATCATGCAAAAGAAAAAAAAGCCTGGAGTATCATTTCTATGTAGTGTTATTTTAAACACACACACACACGAATAAATACTAATAGACTGTAGAAAACATGTGGCATGTGTGAGGGAATTATATTTATTATTTGAATGAACTTCAGTCTGCATGCAGTTTATATGAACATAAATAAATGTTTGGTAAAATTACTAAGGCAGGAGAGCTACTTTCTGGCTCATCCTCCTGAACTATTAAGCCAAAGCTAACATGTAGATAGGGTGAAAATGTCTAGAGTGTGTTATTCAGTGTAGCAAATAACTGCCTGTAACTGAGTCATGTTAAGCCTTTGGTACTTTTATTTTTAGTCTCTTGAGGCCAAAAGGATCAAGGTAGCATCTCAGTCAACAAGTAATGGCCAACATTGTTTTAAACCACATGAAAATAGAAGTGGTCAGGAAACACTTCTTTTTTCCACCATCAGCAGTTTTGCCCCAGATAATGCACAGGTTACTTCACACTCCTATAAGAATTCTCTGCTATCACAGCACACAGAGATTTCTATACAAAGATAAATTGTTCTTGGGCTATATAAATCAGCTTTCCATTTCTTTCATGCTATCACTTAAAATTATGGAGGTGGAATGGAAAGTTTTAAGCCAGCCCATCTTCCAAGTGAAGTCTCATCGGCACCAGGGAGTTTCAAGTTTGAACAGAGCAGACAGAGTTCAACAGAAAATACAGATAGGATAAGATACCCACAATGCAGAGGATATAACCAAAGTTTGGGGGCGTGGAAACTGTTTAGAGAGTTGCAATAACGTTAAACAAATACAAACAATTATGAGATGAAGGTCTCTGCCAGCCAATCAGGCTGTTATGGTCACGGAGCGGACACTTGCACAGGGAGCAATGTGGGAAGAATTGCTTCTGATACTGTGCACCACTTTATGAAAGAACAAATATGTGAACCAAATCTGAATCCAAAAGGAAAATGGGAGAATAAAGACAAGTCTCGGTTGCAAAAACCTCAGCAAAGGCAAGAGATGACACCATTTAAAAAAATGAATGCTTTTTGTTCTCTGACAGCAGAAACCTGTAAGCAAGAGGTGGACACCTGTTACTTTCTGTCTTGTCTTTTTTTTAATCGAATGAACATTTTTTGCAATCTGAATCCCGAGATGAAGATTATAGGAGATATTCTGACTGTTACATTCATAGTACAGGTGAATAGTTGTGCAAGTTCCCAGGATCTAACTTCAAGACAGCCTGGCAAAGCTGTTCCTTGTGAAAGTTCTTTTCTTTCCCATGGGAAATTCCCATGGGAATTCAAGGAAATTCAAACTCTATCAGAAAATAAGAGGAAGACAAAAGCTCTCACCATTCTTTCTCTCCGAAACTCCCAAAATATCTAAATTTGAAGTATTTTTAAAGCCACAGAAGAGCCAAAGACATTCAGTTTGGAAACCACTATAATGTTGAGGGGAAAAGGAAATGAAACACAGTAAGGGAAGGGGATGAAGAAAGACAACAAGGTTCAGTACAGGACCTATCAATCACCAGCTAGCACTGGCACATCCTGTGCATTGACAGCTTCTAAAGACATCAGCTTTTCTGAACCAAAGGTGAGAGAAACCAAGGAAGGGTTGAAAATAGAGGAAGAAAAAAGGAAAAGAGGAAAAAGAAAAAGAATTCTCAAATGCCAGGCACTTTGCTTCCAAAAAGACATAAAATAGATATGGATAAATCCTATATTACAAAAACTGAGAAGCAAAGAGCTTGTATGGCCAGATATCAAGCAACATATGTGGCAAATTGGTCATGCATGAGGAAGTCCCTCAAAACTAACACAGTTCTCAGATTTACTCCAATAGTAAATTTTGACCCCTGGAATTTTTAGCTCTCTGCTGTTTGCTGTTCATTTTGCAACAATGTGCCTGTAGATCTGGCAGCAATTCATACTGCAAATACTCCCTGCATTAATAATCCTGTCAGAATTACTGACCACAGTGGAAATATCATGTCTAATGCTGCATTGTTACACTTAGTTGTGTCATTCCTGCTGTTTGTGTGGAGGGTTGGAGTGGACATATAGTGCACAGACATAGTATCTTCTTAAAGAAGAAATGCAAACCCTCTCCATTTCACACACTCTGGAAAGCCTAGCAAAACCTACTGTGTGAGGATGCAGCATTTCTTTGATCTGACCATGCAGCCAGCAGGTGTGACATGTTTGTGCCAGTGTTGTCTCCTGCCTTAATGAGGCAGAATGGTCCTGTATTACACAGTCCTCTGGCTCTGAGCTTCTCAGCACCACTCTGTCTTTCCTCTTCTATTTTCCTTTTTCCATCCAAACTATCTCAGAAGATTAAAGGATGAAATATCTCACAGCTGTCATGCAAAGGGCACATAGACACTGCTAAAATGTTTTTAAGAAAAATGAATAAATATGTATTGTCAGCAATGGATTTTTAATTTTTTCTTTCCCTCACAAATATTTTCAGTAACTTTCTGCTACATGAGTAATCTGCTAGAAGGATCCTGTAAAGTCCCCGCCTTTGGGAGAAGGTGGTACTAAACAGCACCCAACTGCAGCAAAGCTGAGGCCTGCCCTCAGCTATACAACTTCCACCTTGCATATTTACCCATACAATTCAGTGTATGGCTTCCTAGCCACTGGTTTGTGAGAGAAAACTAACTCATCCTTTACTATTAGGCCCGTCACACAGTTCTCTTTAGTCCATTCCAATGGGGCTTCACCACAGAAAAATGCATGACCTCTTTCTACTGCAACAAATCTTTCTCAGCAGGTCTGACTTTGGCCTTTTAAAGCTCCTCTATCTGATTGTGTTATCAAGCCTCTTTCTTATCAGTCTGTTTCATACAACACCTCACCTCTTCCCAGCCTCAATCCTGCACCCAGCCACTTAGAGCCTTCCTTTCCTCTTTTGAGATGTGCCAATGACCAGGAAGGGAAGCTCGCAAGTGAGCATGCAACCACCACAAAGCAGGAAGAAAGCAACAATGGGGATGAAATCCACCCATCCAGCTAAGTTACAAAACCATATTGTTAACCATCCTGCCTCCCTGACCCCATTTGAGTTCCCTTATGAGGAAAGAACAAACTAACTGTTTCCATTCCTGGTGGGGAAGGAAGAGAGAGATACCATTGTTGTTCTGACACTTGGGAAGTACTCACATACAATGCAAAGAGTATTAATACAAGATCCTAGGCAGGCAGATTAGGACATTCTTCCAAAATCATTTCACTGTAAGAGAGTGACATGCCAGTCCATCAATGAGCTCTGATCAGGGGCACAAGAATAGTTACACAGGCTGAAGGAAGAAGCATGTAATTCATATATTAAACTTTCACTGCCAGCAACTGTGAGCTTCACTCTTTCCATTCATCCAGTCATCCAACTTATTTCTTAAAATTTCATGCAATGAAGAAGGCTTGCATGCTTGTGCTAGCTTGTGACACCCTAAAAAACAAAACTGCAAAGCCTTTTCTGACATGCCAGCCTGTGAGAGCACTGACATGTGAGAAAGTGTTCAGTCTATAGATGCTCTTTCTGAGTTTCTATGCAGATTTCACTCACTCTCTTTGAGAATTTAAACAGATAATGTCTGGCAGTTCAAGCCAGGCATCCAGCCTTTTTTTGCTTTTTTGGTGTGTTTGTGTTGCGGGTGAAGATGATAATTTTAAGTCTTTGTTTACTATTTTTATCAATTAGCAGACAAACTTGGGAGCTATAGTCAGAACTAAAGAAGTTCAGTGGATCTGTGTCGAGGTCTCTAAGCCTGCACATCAGGACAGAAGTAGAAGACAAAGAACCGGTTTATTTGTAATCCAGATACTGCACAATGGAGGTAGTGTTTAAAATATGACAGTGAAACTACAATATCCATCAGTTTTCATTTTTGTGTATGCAGACGCCTACCAATTTTAAACAGAAGATATACTAGCATCTGTAAGGCAAATAAACGCTTCCAACAGGAGGTTTTTTTCCTGGTTACATTTTATGAAATCCTTATCAGTAGTCCTGCCAACCAGTTAACCAGCCCCAGAAAATCCCTCAAAAAATTCCACCACAAACGGGGGGGGGAAATCATATATTTTCACTACCAGGTAGAAAACACTATGCAAATTTGAAGAATACACAATAAATGGTGTGAGGTAGCAGACCTTTTAAAAAATGTTCTATTTATGGCACTGCTGGCAAGGGGTTCTGGTGTCTTGTTTTTTTATATAAAGCTGACAGTATTATTTTTAACTAAAATTTCAAATATTAATCTTAAACAAAGTCAAATGGGGACTGTAGATGAAAATGCAACAACAGAATTTTCTAGGGGTTTGAGTTGTGTATTTTCAAGTGCTCTACATTTTCTAAGTGATATTAGACTCAGCTATGAGTAATTCACAGGACCTGAAACCATACCTTTTATAGAGAATTTATTCATTTGCTCCTTTTGACAATACTCTCCTGTGAGAACACAAAATCTGTATTACTTTGGTAAGCAGAACTGCCCCTTTTTGGCTACAGGTAATGCTAGATGTTTACAATGTTTTACTTTCTTTCATGCACACATTCTTTTCTTACATACTGGGGGGCAGAAGAGGATCCTGCAGTATCAACTCCTTTTACAGCTACTTACATCTAGAAGATATCAGATATATTTGCAGAGTCTGTCCTTCACCTTCTCTTCTCTGTATTAGATCTCACAGAAAATTGTTAAGTAACGTCCTTCAAGCTATTTATCAGTTTTGGCCTTTGCATAAACGTGATGGTTACAGGCCAACTGTGCACACTCGTGGTATATTTCATTGATGACAAAACAAGTTACTGTATTGATCATCACTAGGTGACCTTTCTTAAACTTCTGATAAGTCCAGAGGAATATTCTTCTATGAAGAAGAAGAAATGAGATTTATTTAAAGCAATTCTTAGTATTAGAGAGTATCAAAGATGACTAGTCTAAACAGCATCTATCAACTATCTTTCCTCTTACTGACTCACAAAAATAAGAGCCTCCAGGCTGTTTTAATCCCTGTTCTAAAACTGTTACTTTGCCAATATTTTCCTTACTCTGCTAGCCGGCCCCCAGTACTATTGAGTTTGAATCTGTTTTTTCATGGTGTTCCCAGGAACTGAGCAAGAGGGCTTATGCCAATCTGTCTCTTCCTGATCTCTCTTTCCAGGCAGTCTGGCCAAGTAACACAGAAGAGATGGCACCATATCTTCATGTTTGTGCCCACACAGCCAGGACAATCAGTTAGCTTCAGCATTTACTTAAGTTTTCAGAGCTTTGCTGGCATTCCTGTAAGTGAAATTACTCTGGCTAGTTTATACACCTATCATGTGTGATGCCTAAAGTTAAAAAATGTGCTCATTTACTCAACTGACAGTCATGTAAATGGATTTCAAAGAGACAAAAAAAAAATTAGGAAACTGCACAGCTATTTTGGTGTTCCATCTTCTTGTTCACAGTTTGCAAATAAAAGCCTAGACTGGTTGCTACTATAGAAGCAAACAGACTGCTGAGTAAATATTTTGCGTTTTCCACTTCTTTTTTATCAGTGCATATTATTGATTGCCAGGTAGTATCAGTTGTGTGGGCATAAATATTGCCTGTTGGTGAAGCAGTTAGTCTTGATGGCATTATCTTTCCCCCCTCCCCTTTCCTAATTTTTTTTCCTCCATTTAAGCAGCTTTTCTCCTCTGAAGATCACCAGATCACCAGATAGCAATCCACTCATAAGCAGTCAAAAGATGCCCTAGATAAAAGATTTGGGTTATGGTTCAAAACATGTGTAATGAATATGCTATTCAGGACATTCTTCACTGAGACCATTGTATTGCATATTCATTTTGCAACAGAGGCATATGATGAATATGACAATTATCAGAATCACACTGAATGAGCTTTCTTATTTACCTGTGATTCAAAACAAAAAAAATCTACAAAAACATTAACATCAAAGTTGGAAAATTTAGAACTGTGAATATATTCGTTTGTTGGGTGCTGCTCCAGACAGGCTAAGAAATTATCCAGAGAAGTACAATATTCATTACTGAACTTCACTAGTAAAACCATAGCACCGTGTTATTAACAATCTTTCCAAGGCCAGGGAAGAGGAGTTAGACCAAAACATGGCACTGAGGTCTGGGTCTGAAAGCAGGTAAGGGAAGAAATGGTACTGCTTAACACATGAATGACAACCTGCATGGCTCATAACAAAACAGCAGCAACCAAGAGGGATGCAGACAGGCCAGGTATATTTTTAACAGCTGAATCATAAAACAGGTGAGAAGTGACCAAATTAATCTTCTGGTCATTATCGCCTTTCCCTGACAGGTCATGGCCAGATGGGCTCCGGTGCCTCCAAGGTCCATTCTACTCTAATATGGTCTGTGCTGGAGCACAGCAAGTTACAGGTATTGCTTCACTCTCCCTGGCACATTAGCAAATGTACAGACAGAAGATTGTACAATTCATCAGTAGCTCTTCCTAGACTATAGACAGCTGATCGGGTCTGTGGTACCATTTTTCAGGGCTTATTATTGTTATTATTACTACTACTACTATAATACAATTACACTGTGCTATGCAACTACAATGTTTTCAAAACATAAGAATCTGAAACGTATGTTGATGAAAATATGCTGTTGTGCCTTCAACATTTAATTACTGACACTTCATTAAAAAATATCAATGTCCAAAATGGGGCTAGTTAATGGCATAGATTGATGGCTAAAAGTACAACCAAAAATTTTTTAAAAACATGATTTTTTTTAAATCATGAAAGTTAATGATTTCCCCAAATTTTCCTTGAAACTTGTCTCAAAAATACCCAGCTCATTGTTCCTTTTAAAAGCACCTAGATTTCACAACATGCTAGCCATGGTCCTACATGTACAAGCAAAAACTCAAAAAGTAAGATAAGAAATAAGTAATACTCAAAAACCTTTGAGGAAAGTTTAGACAAGTAAAGGTGTGACAAAACCAAAAATATTTAGGTCTTAGGTTTTTTTTAACAGAAGCCATGCTTTGGTACTCAGCATAGAGTAGATTGAGGAGTAGCACAATAATTATGAAACTATTACATGAAATAGTAACACAAGGGTTATTTTTACAATTTTAGTAGAAATTAGTAGGCCAGGATTGAAAAAAAAAAACAAAACAAATATAGATATTTCATAAAATCATAAAAAAGGTCAGGTTGGAACATTCCAATCCCCTGTCATGGGCAGGAGCAACTTTCACTAGACCAGGTTGGTCACAGCCCCATCCAATGTAGCCCTGGACACTTCCAGGGATGGGGCATCCACAACCTCTCTGTTCCAGCACACCACCCCCACAGGGAAGAATTTCTTCCTCATACCTAATCTAAATCTGCCCTCTTTCAGTTTAAAGCCATTCCCCTTTGACTCATCACTACATACCCTTGTAAAAAGTCCCTCTCCAGCTCTCTTACAGGTTTTCTTTGGGTACTGAAAGGTTGCCATAAGTCACCCCAGAACCTACTCTTCTCAGGCTGAACAACCTCAACTCTCTCAGTCTTTCCTCAGCCTTTCCCTTCCTATTTAAACTTTTCTGAGCCTTATGTTTCCTGTTTAAAAGAGATCAAGTTGTAAAGCTGTGGGAATTCCATTTGAGAAAGAAGTAATGCCAAAAAAATTCTAAGCACAAAAAATGTATGTATACCAAACTAAACATTACCAATTATTATACACAAGGTTATGTATAATGATGATAGTAACAGAAATAATTGAGAAGAGAGATTCTAAAATGGGAACTTAGAAAGGGACTATGATCGGTATAAAACTTTGCATGAAATTTGGTACTTGATTTTAGAACTGAAGCCCATCCAAAATTCAGATCAGCCAAGGCCAAGTAATGAAAAGTGAAAATATTAAGCTCTGAAAATATACCATTGTTCAGATGTATTTTTATGTATTTTTGATCCTTTTATATCTATTTCATTAGCTGTATTCCGATAGAATAAGGTTTACATAAAAAGCTTTGCAGTGTTTTTTTGATTATCTGAGTTCCTTCAAATCCCCTGCAGCAGCATTAAAATTTAACCATTTCTTGTTACTAATCTAAAGAGAAGCTGGCCTAATTAATATTGGTAATTGATTATAATTAACACAACACAGCATAGTTAATATGACACTGGCACTGATGTTGGCTCCTTACTCAAAAGAGTTACTCAAAAACTAAACACTGCATGAATGATAGATAGGATTTTCTGAGAGATTTGTTCTGTTTTATTGCTTTTCTGTTGTGAATCACTTCACTTAAAATATGCAAGATGTGTAATGGAAGAACAAACAACTTTACAGGGAAAAATGTGACAGGACTGGGGAGAGAGTTGTAATGTACTCTGCAAGATTTGGTACATGTTCCTCTCAGTATGTGCAACAACTTGGGGACACAACATGATGGAGGAGAGAGGAGGGCGCCAAAGGAGAGATGAAGCAAGAGAACTTGCAAAAACTGAACAATAACTGCAGGCACCATTTGGAGTTACTTCAAAGCAAGTCTATGAGACTCTGCAGATATCAGCATCTGTCACATACTTCTAAAGATTTGAACTCTCAAGGGGTTACTTCCTGCAAGACATGAACATCTTCACAGAGGAGATTAGAGGTACATCATGAACCATCTCATCCTGACTATTTATCATGATAAACCTGCCAAGTGCATTAAATTTGCATAAAAGGATGTGGTCACCTTTAATAAGCCACCTATTTCTTGATTTCTCAGTGACAAAAACTGAATTGAAACACATTTAGTAAGAGTGCTGCAACTAATCATTGAGCAGGCAATCTTTCACAGAGCTGCCACACTATGATCTAGCTCCAAGATTTTGTAAATGTCTTTTTTCATTCACAGTGTAAGTTTAAGTTCCTAGGTACTACAACATAGTGCATCTCTCTAAATGAATGAGAAATGCCAATTTAAACTTGTAAAACAATAAGTCTCTCTTACAATGTCACTTAAAAGGAAAAACCCACAGCACTGGTATTTTGAATTACAATCTTTAGTAGAATCATCTGTATTCATTGCAGCTCCCTGTATCAGCAATGTAGGTTCTGGGTGAAAATTCAACAAATTTCATTTTTCTTTAAGTTTTTCTGCTGATGTATCTAACATTTTTATGTGTACTTATGACAAGACCGAAAGGGAAATCCCATAGGGTATTCAAATCTGTGCAACCTAGTTAACATTTGGTGATAAATAATAGATTAGCTTTTCATGAGTTACTACTTCAGGATAGTTTTTGAGATACATCCTAAGCAAGTTTTAACTGTAGCTCATCAAGGTAATACAACTAAACTATGTCATCTTTGCTACAGGTTATTATCCAAGCTTGAACTTTCAAGTCAGGTCACAAGAAATTTCAAAATGTGCTTTTAAAGACACTGTATGCTGCACCAGGAAACCCTTTTGCTTTTACTGTTCCCTTTAGGTTAGTAATGTCTATAAAAATGGTATTAAACATTTGCCTGTTCTTGGTCACTCAGACTAGTATATTTGCTGGAAAGTCACTTCTGAAATCCTACCCCTTCTAAAGCTAACACTGTTTACTGTATCATTCTCCCATTTCCCTGAATCCAAAAGTAAAGTAAAGAACAGAAAATTCTGGTAAAACTCACTAAGGGAAGCGAACCTGGAATGCACCTGTTCTCTGAAAGAATGAATCCTTTTTTCCTTCCTTTTCCCCAAAGTGACATGGTTTCCAGTTAACTCTTTCCAGATGCTATTTTCAGAGTCATCAGTGAAATCAGCAAGCCACAGACAAAATCCCAAATATATTTTACAGGACTGTTTCTGCAGGATGGAAGAGGCTTGGCCTCAGCTGAGGGATCACTACCTGGTACTGCACTTCTCTTTCCATCAGCCACTGTAAATAGGACTAACAATCTTCCTCCAGAACGACTGTGATGCTCCAGGTTTATTAACCCAGTTTACAAGATCTGCCCCTTCTTGTGACTGGTGCCAGTGAGAATAGGCTGCAGGTACTCACTGGTACCTAACTAAGAGCCACCTGCAGCCCTACCTGCGGCTGTGGCTGTTGGTGCCCAGGGCTGCAGACGCTGCACCAGCAGCCGCCCGGAGCCTGCAGGCCAGCAGTGCTGCCATACCACACCTGCCCTCTGCCAGTAACCACAGCAGCCCACACAATTCTGCAGCTTAGGAATCAGATGTATTGGCTGAAGGAGGAGCAAGGTAGAAAGGTGTATGTAGAAAGCATCAGGAGTCTGCAGGCCCAGACGTTTCAGCTCCAACACAACAGTTGCCTCGTTCAGGTGGAGGTGCTGCCTTCGAGGTGCAGGGATGTCCTGTGGGAAATCTGACAGCATTCCCACTCAGGCCTTTCCTTAGCTGACCTCTGAAAAAGCCCAGTAGCTGGACTGCCCGCTGTACATAGTCTTTAACTATTTACAATCTGCTACGTCCTATGGTGACAGAACATCTCAGAGGCTGCAACCCCCTATCCTGCACCCCAGGACTCCAGAGGGGCACAGGAGAATGGGACAGATTTAGCAGAGTTTGTGGAAACTGCCTGAGTGCCTGGCCTAATAGCCTCCTTCCCAGTGCAAAGACAAGCTAATAACCAAACCCATTGTCCTTTGATGAGGGTGTGGGCAGGGGTGTATTTGACAGCAACAAAACTTCATGCCACTATCTACCACTGAAGATGCAGCGAGGTTGCACCTCAAATGCATAGCATATAGAAGGGAAATAAATGCAAGGGTGAAGCATTTTCTGCAAGAAGCCTTGAGAAAATTGAAGAGTCTTTATCTTTGGGAAGAACTTGGTAAAATCTTTCTGTCACCACAATAAATAGACAAACCCACGTTCATCACAGTCATTGCCTTCCTTGTGATTTCTCTGCAATTACATGGTGGGGTCCCAGCTTTCCACCACAAATCACTTCTCCTTGCAACTGTTCATGTTGTGAGAGCTTTCTTTAATGGATTCATGCTCAAAGTGTAAGAGCCAAGCAGCCATGCACACTTCAATATTTAAAAGCATAAATAAAAATCTTAATAGATCCCAGATGTTTCATTTCCTCCAGCCCTCGTCAGTGATTGAGTTGGTGCTGATGTAGATGATTTCTTTAAGATCAGTGGTCAGTTTGATGCTGAAAAAGCTTTAGATGTCTGGGAATTTCAAATGCAATTCCTAGAAATAAATAAATCATTAAGTACAACTGTGAATGCAAGCGGCTGTTATTTTGTAAACTTATTTTATGGCCTGAAATGCACCCACAGGTTTTAAATACAACTGAGTGTGAAACAGACAGTAACATTTTGTCAAGATATATAAAACCATGTAGATATAATTATTTCAATCTCATTTTCTTAGCAAAAGAACTCAAAGGTTCATAGAAATAACAAACTGAAGGAATCCATACCTTATATGCTGCTGGTGATATTGAAGCTAATGAAGAACTTGCTATTTATTTAAGCAGAGCTCAGATTTGCTAGCTGCATCCATTTTTCACTTATTAAACCAGCAAGGTACCATTTACCATGCCAAGGAAATAAAGCACTATACAGAAAGCATGTCTACAAAAACAAGCTGCTGGGCCCAGTAACTCAGGTCATGCTGCCACACACAAGTTTGCAAGTGCAGTGAGCAGCTCAGTTCTCTCCCTTCTGTTTTTACTGGGAGCAGTCCTTAGTCTCCCAAATGAAAACAAATGGGGGTGGGGGGCATAAGGGGGAGGCTGAAGCTCATAGTTAGCTTGTACAGACAGACCCATGATGTGTGCACTTGACGTCATAAAAATGCTGTAAGTCTGCCAGGTCAGCAGCCACAAACCCCAAATGCTGCCAGTTGAAGGCTGAGCAGACACTAAAAGGCTATGAATTTCATTTTATCATCCTTCCCCTTCCCAATAAAGCAGTAGAAGCTAGCAGCTGCTGGAGAAAAACGCTGGAAAGTATTAACTATGGACATCCAGGATTTGGTTTTGATCAGTATTAGAATAACTCCAACGACATATCTTGCAAAAATTGTTTTTATTAATACTGCTAACATTGTAGGCTTTGTAGTCCACTTTCAAAGTGTCGATAAACTCAGCTAAATTATGTACTATATTCAGCCTGCCAGATCTACATACTATTCTGTTAATTTATGAGCCATACATTTCTCTCCAGCTAGATTTCTGATTGAGAAAAACTTCATTCGGTTTCTGTTACTTGTTTTGCTACACAACCACACTCAATAATGAGTGCTGCTTGTTCTTAACCATGCTTTCTATTTTACCTTTTGCATTTTGTGAAATTGTAAGTGCAAACATAATACAAATCCCTGAACGTGCAGTTTTATTGTAGAGCCAACTACGGACAACACTGAAAAGCTGAATATTTCCAATCCTTTTGGTAAATCCATTAGAATAGGTAGGTTCTGCAAACCCAAGTTTTTGCTGTGCCACTTTCTACACCTTGTTCCAGCACCCTCATATACAGGACAAAGTGCTCATTTCATTGACTTAAAGAAGACATCTTTGCATGGGATGAGCAGCTGCAGTTACAAGATCAAACTGAAGCAAACCTAGAAAGCTTCTGATAAAGATTTTTTTTTTTAATCACAATAGCGCCATTGGCCTACAAATTATGTTATTTGCAATTGTGCATCTGTGTGCCATCAATCTCCAAGGAAGGGAAAGGCTGCTGGGCTGAGCTCTCAATTTATGTTTCTCAGTTGACTCTTATAATCACACACAGTGTTCTCAACCTTAGTGCAGTTATTCTGGTAACAAAATTTGTACACCAGGTGGGTTTATCCAAGTTCCCATGGTCCTAATAGTTTCACAGACTTCCTAATAACAATCTTGAAAATTATACAGGTAATTGTGTTTCTAAAAAGCCACCTTCAGCAAAAGTCGAGAGTTCTTTCCTCTCAACAGGAAAAATATTTTAATAAAGTAGCTAGTATATGCCTATAAAAATAGCAAGAAAAAATGCAATTTTAAAATTTCACCCTTTTTTTATGCTACCTTTAAATGTGGCATTAAACAAAGATAAGGGAATTCTGGGGTCCACAGGTGATGAAAGGTGTGAAAATAGCATGGACACAGAGCAGGAAGCACTGACAAGAATCCCTTGGTCCTGCAACAGTGCAATCTGGATAAAGCATTAATATTCATACTCTAGACCGTGATTAGAAGGAAGGCTGGAGCTCTGTGCAACGGTGGGCCTAACCCAGCCGAGGTGCAGCGAACTGCTTCGCTGCCTTATTGAAATTCAGTCCATCTAATTGATACTGCAGAAGGCAGCAGCATAATGAAACAGAGCAGAGATCACTTCAGTAGTTCTATCAATCTATGCTCTCCTGCTCCTGGCAAATATATAACCCCACACAGGACTTCACTCTTTCCAACTTCAAGCAATCCTAGGAATGGTTTAAGTTTCTATAATATGGTAACCATTAAGATATTTCTATTAGATCACCATTCAAAAATGTATCAAGACTCTGCCTACCTTCATTTGTGTAACACCAAAAATGCATTGCTTTTGCTTAAGGTAGCCCAGTTTCTTTCAAAATGACAATTTAAACAGCACCTTTTCCTCATATCCAGAATAAAATACTTATAGTTACCTCATTTATTGGTGAGCAAATACAGGTAACGTCTGTTAAAAAGCAAAATCCAGTAGACTCTGGGTAATTTTGGTACTGTAAGTAGTCTCCAAAAGGCAACAGATGTGGGGACGGGGGAGGGGGAAGTTGATTTTGTCTTTTTAATATTCAAAGTGGGTCTGTTCTCACTGGCTAATTAAATCAGTAGAGTGCAAACAATAAAAGAAAAAAAATAAGTGTTGCCTTTCTTCCCTAGAACAACCTCCCTGATTCATCTCTACTTATTACAAGAACTTAGTTTATTACCACATTTTACAATATTCCCTCCCCAAATCGTCATGATATAAGATACATATTCTACAGCACCAGTTCATATTCAAAAAGAATATGCTTGTCCTGTAGAATTTAAGATAAGATTTTTTCCACTATTAAGAAAATAATGGGCTTAGAATGAGCTTCTTTGACATGAAACTACTGAAGAATCACACTTAAGAAACAGTAGATTTAATAACAATATCAGATGTACAAATCAACCAGCAGAATGTTGCCTTAAATATATTTGTAGTTGCTTGGCAAACCCATTAGATTTGCACGGGTGTGCTGAATTCCTTGAGAAGTAATAAAATGTGTTAATAACATTAAACAGTCATCTTCCAAGAACTTAGACTATTATGGTACTTTCTAGTCAGACAATTCTTTTTAGTGCATATATACAAGTAATATCAATTTTACTTGATATTTATGACACCAAAATAGCAATGGTATATCTAGATTTGGGGTTGAAAGTATTTTAAATACTACTACCAACTTTTAGCCTTTAGTTAGTTACAATACACAGCACAGTAATAAAAACATGCTGCAGATACAGACCAGAACTCCACTGTTCTAGCACTGTACAAGAACAGAGAAGGTGGTCCCAGCCCCTTATGGTAAAGGTGCACATCCTGAAGACAAGGTAGTATGAGCATCAGTAACCACCTGATTTTATGAGCATAAAGCTCAGCAAAGGATCAATATACCTGCGCATGAAATAAGGCAGATTGCACACCCTGAGTCCTGGGCTGCTGTGGTGTCCGACACCATCAAGTTAAATGAAAGTCTCGGCATGTTTGTCTATGTATTACGTTTAAGTGACAGCACTGTGAACATACCTGAAGGGACAATAGAGGGATGCAGACCCTTTGGATCATAAGGGTGTATCCAGCAACCGTGGTGTATGGCAACTGAAGGCAACTATTTCAGCCCAGTTGTTGCCAAGTTTTTGAAAACATCAGAGCCAAGAAAATTGTTATGGGACATAATGCATGAGCTTACAGGCAGCACCCCTCAGATGCTGAGGATCATCATGGAAGAAAACATGGACATGATTGTTTGAAGATGTAACAAGTGACAACCAAGAGAGTAGTATGGTACCGTGAGGTGCTAAGCATTTATAGATTCAGAGCTCTTTCTAAGCTCCATGCACTATTAGCCTAATTTTAAGTTTAATGGTAATTTCTCTGCAAAATGCAACTTCATTGTAGTTAATGAACTATCCACAGCTGAAACACCAATCTATTCATATAGACTCACAGCTGTATGGACTTACCTGCTCGTTGCCAAACGCTAGCTATAACTTAGTTGAAGCTAGTTTAGCTGCCATTTAAAGCATACTCACTATCAAAAAGTACTCTGCACCCTTCAAGCATTCTTCTGGTTAACCAAGTTAGTGGTCTCAAACAAATAAAATATTTACTCTGTACTGCATCCAAAACCAGCGTTTCTTTATGCAATCTGACTGATGAGCAAACACCAAAGCCATGGAGATAATAGCAGCAGGTCAGACTTAGCAAAATGATGCCTCAGTTTATGCCACTTAGCAGTAAAATACATGCTGTAAAGACACAAACAGAAATGAGCCCACTAACACCTAATTTAACAGTATCTTGAAAACACAGTATCTCTTCCAGCAAAGAGATTTCTGTTGGTATTTGTATGAAGGACATTTGTCAATACCCATTAACCTCTGGCTTTTACCTGTTAGTTTTCTAAAAGACGCTTGTGTTGCTTCACAAGCCACAAGGTGTCACAGTGGCTCAAGTGGTAGGATTCTTGTCAGTCTAGACACGCAGGTTGTGGCTTCAGGTTACATACCAGCGCTAACACCGCTCCGAACGAGGAAGTCTGTGCTACACGGCATATTTAGAAGTGCAGCCCTTTGGATGCAACTATCAGCCAAGGTGCAACTCGGTTGCCTCAGGATGTTTTTTATACGGGCATTAAATAATCTTACAGCACTGTCGGGAAAGAGAAGTACTTGGTGCTCAGGCATCTTGACCAATCTTTTTACTTTGCATTATTAACCCTACCAGTGTTAGGAAGTACTGAAAAGAGTTGAGCTAATCATTCATATCAAATAAAAAAAAATTATGAATTCCACTTTGTTCTACCAAGGGTTTCTAGGAATTAGTAACAATTTATTTGAATGCACTAATTATTCAAATTTAAGACCTATTTTTGCTCATCTTTCATGACAAGCAGTGTGCTGTAAGAACACTAAATGTAATATTCTGCTAAGACTATATATTGTAGTTGGTCATATATTGTGTGTTACTGTTTTGCATCCTTGACTGGATGAGCACAGATGGAGCTAGAGCTTAAAATGCCAGGAAGCTTAGAAATTTTTTTACCATTTTTCTAATGTAACTGCACACTAAGCAGCGTTCCGTTCCATGAAAAAATTATGCACATACATCATATTTACTGACTTGTAATTTTCCCATTGCAACCAGCCATTGTTATTAATTTGCTTTACATTCATACACCAGTCAGTCCTCACTGCAAAGCAATCAGAGATTCTTCTCTGGTGTATTTAATTGCTAAGTATCATGGTTCTATTTGGGAGGTAAACTCAAAACAGGAACCACTGCCTCACAGCTTAGCCCGTATAAAATAAGCAAATTCTTTCAGTAATGGTTAATAAATTGAAATTTGCATTCTGCAATTATTTGTAAGAATAAAACTCCATTGATCAAACATTCATAGAAAAGCATAAAGAGCACGAACATAGCCAAAGCAAATTCACTGCTAAACTCAAGTGAATTGTCACGGAAATTTTTCATGTAGTATTTGTTGCACTCAGATAATGAACATTTACCCAGTGTGTTGGCTTTTCATATCCCATTATTCATGCCAACACGTTCATTAAAATGGGCCTATGCTATTTAACATAATCAGCACTGTGCATAGGTGTGGCCTTCAAAGAGTTATTACCACAGTTTACAGGCATGCTGTTCATAAATACAAGCAGAGCCCCAGTCAGTGCAAAACACCAAGCTTCCCAAAAAACATATGGTAATTTTTGCTGTGTAAAATGGATAGATGCACTATATAATGCATAATTGCATCACATTATATCTGAACTTCTAATTGCTTAAAATGATACTTTAAATCACATCAACAACATTATTACCTAATTACCCTAAGGGTTAACTGATATTCCAGTGATTAAGTCTTGGTAGAAGCAATATAGAGCTATTGTATTGTATTCATCCACTGCAGCAAAAGGTATGGTTGCAAATGCACATCTCAAATCCATATTCTGCGAATGTTTTCAACATCTTGGTACGGGGGAAAAAAATAGAGAAATGAGTGCCAGAAGGAAGGAGGTCCCTCTTGCAACAAGCTCAACAACAAGAATTATTTTCATTTGCTCTAAAGGAACTATTATATAGCAGTTCTTTTCCTTTCAGATCATTGTGATGCAAAGTAGAGCAACACAGTAACATTTTTGGTACTACAAGAATTATAGGAGATGGTGAGTGACATTAATCTGAAAAGGTAAGTTACTATCAGAATGTGAGGGAGTAAAACAGACAGTTGTAGGCCTTTCTCCACCGCCAAATGACCCATGCATGAGACTTTTGTTAACTGCAGGAATAAAACACAGCATTCTAGATGTGAGGCATTGCATCTTTCCCTTTTCCACTTATTAAAGGCTGTCCTGGTTGCAAACCTACAGGTAAAGCAGGTGTCACACCTGCCTTGCCCACCTCACCCTGGAGCATATCTAGTTCACAGAAGATGGTTAGAAGCGCTGGTGCTGCTGACTGCCCTCCTAAGGATGAAGTATGCTGAAGGTGCTTTGGCATAAGAAGAAATAAAATGAAAAAGTTTCACTCTATTTATTTTCCTGTTTTCTGAGCATTTTCCTCTCTTCACGTAACTATTGTATTTAAAGATTTAGAATATATCTTTTTGTATAATGTAGTCATTAATATCTAAGAAATCTCTTTGTAACCTGCTCTAGGACAGATGGCAGCTATTTGTCTGACAAAATCTTCTGCTAATGGCTGAGGCAAAACTACACAACTGGAATAAAAATCACAATAAGGTACATAAAATATTTCAAATGCACAATATGCTTAAAGTCATAATTTTCTCAATTTACTACTTTTGAAAATAACCTAATAAAAATGTAGTTAGGAAAAAACCAAATGTTTGAAAGTCCAAAAGGAAAGTAAAAATAGTCCACTGCACATGTAATGTAAGACTGCACATATTACTACTCAAATGGTCGGTTGTTTTCTCCAGGTATTTAGTTTTTCAAGAATAAGCAAAGTGGATCTATGATACAATCTATTCTTGAATCTGCTTTCATCAGGGGGTTCCAAATATGATCACTTTTATACACACATAATGTTTCTTTGTCCTTTGAATGCAACAGATAAGGTCATTCAGCCAGGCAATTCTTTTGGATGCTCTAGTCTGCAGCTAGCAGTTGGGTAAAATGCATGGGATCTAGACAGATACTGAATCTGCTTTATGAGAGTAATCGATGTCAAAACTATACTGAGATTAGATTTCCCCCCTCCCCTTTTTAACACACATACAAACAATTCTCCTGCTCAGCTAACTAGGCTTGGCAAGCTTAGAATCAGGGAAGATGGATATCAACAGGTACTGCAGATCACGTGTGACAGATTTACAGCAATGTTCCAATTCATTAGGTGCTCTGAAGGATGTAAACTATTTGGTTTGCAGCTGACCAGGCAGTAGATTTAAGCACATTTAGAAACCTATGCAAAGCTATGGGCTTTACTGCATCAGTTCTGAGTTTGCCATTCTGCTCTGGACAAGCACCTGAATGTGAATATTGACAACCAAAATACCTCAGGGAGGAGTTCTAGTGTGGCACTTTTATTTTGGCTGTAGTTACAGAGTTCTTCATAAAGAAGTAGTCTGCTATGCTCAAGTCTCATGCTTCAACCCAAACCATTCTGTGTCTGTGATTCAAGTCTGTATGCTGAGGATGGGAACAATCCCTGGCCAGAAGCTCCAACATGGGCATGCCTCCTTGACAATACTGTAGAAACATCGAGGTGATGCCAAGACTACCTAAGCCTCATGGAGAGGACAGCCTGTTGCTGTAAAATTCATGGCCTTTGCAAAGATTCTTCAGTACCAACAACTCCTGAATCCTGAAGAGGTGATAGGTGTAGAAACACACCAAGTCCTACTTCATGTGTAGTTCTGAAAAGGTCTCATTTCTCCAGAGCAGTTGGTTTTTCACCAGCCTTTTAAGGCATGAAAGTACTGGAGCTGTTTGCAGAGGTTATCCGCTGTTCCCAGGTTTAAGTTCTGCATGTGGGTCTAGTTGATTCCCCATCACCCCAGAAGTACCAAGTGGATTATTCAGCCTAGATCAATAATTTACAGGTTTTAGTTTAGTAGGACATGGCTGTCAACCACAATGTGATAGAAACAGTACTCTGACCATAAAGTGCTTTCTCTCTAAAATTCTGATAGTAACCAAACACAGAAAGAACTTACCACAGAAAAGAAACATGCAGGCACGCCTAGGGCAGAATATTTTAGCCAGGGGTTTGAGGATGTTTCTTTCATTACTAATTTTGTCTAATAAATAAGACCACTGAGAACTGGCCAACAGGTTCTGCCCTGCCACAGTCTTTTTTTGAGATTAATCATCAGCCTCTTCGGGGCAACCCTTTTCCTGCCACGATCACCCTACTAAGGCATCAAGTAGCCCAACAACAACTTCTCAAAAAAAGTACCTGGCAAAAGTGGGGATCTATCCTGACCTGTTTACATGGAACAGTGCAGGAAAGAAGGCTCTTCTTGTGGAGGAAACAACTGAACAAAGTATCAGCATGGTTGAAACGTGTGTTTATAGTAGATATGCAACTTCTGGCAAAGAGATGTAAAAAAATACCATTTGAAGTAAGAAGTCCAGCTAAAAAACACTGCAAAGCGTTTAGCAACCTTACCCCTTTTTAAACAAAGAAAGTGCATGTACTAAACCCAAATTATTTTCTTTTTTATCTGATCTTGCAATCTTACTGGAGGCAGAACTCCAGCTTAAATAAGAGCACAGGACTGGCTCCTTGTTATGATCTCTATTTTGTCCTTTCTCACTAAACAACAGCTTCTATTTTTGAGACTGGATCTGCATAGTAAATCTTGTTTACATCAGGGAAAGACTAAGTTTAAGGGTTTCTCTAAGTGGATTTATGGCTTAAAGAGCAAAGGAAAAAAAAAAAAGAAAGAAGAATTGAAAAGGTTTCTTTATAGAAAATGATCTAGTAAGCATCAGAGTGATTGTAGGAGAGACCCATTCCTACACTTTTGCAGTGACTCACTCTCCACCCTCACCAGCCCCTACCCCAAATGCAGCATGTGTGCAGTTTCCATTCTATTATATGACTTTTGGGGGGGGGAGGGTGAGCAGGAGCAGCAAGATATCCCTGATTGTAAGCTAAGGATCAACATGTAAAGGAAGTGGAGTCTTTTTTTTCCTCCCCTGGCCTCATAAGAATTGTTAGTTTGTAACAATTTTAATTGAAAACAGCTGCAACTGAAATTTTTAAGGGATAAAAAACATGTATGAAATAAAAGAAAATCAGTAAAAAAAGCCTTGAATCCATTCTGAAGTCAGTGTCTGCCTAAAGGCATTCAAGGGTTTTCTTTTAACACTGACCTTTTAGTTTCTGCAAAGCATGGTTCATAAGTACTCTCAAAATACTTTACTCATGTTCCTAGAATTGCTAAGTATTAGTGCATTTGTGGGCAAAAGAATATTTCCCCAAAATTACTTTGAGACAGAAGTTTATGTGTTTTGCCCTCAACAAAACAAACTCATTGGACAAACTCAGACTTATGTACACAATATGAGAGATCTATTTGCCATACTAAGTTGCTAGGCGAACAAATGTGATGTCACAACATAGATTTTTATGACTAATCTATTAAAAATGCATCAGGAAGAAGAAGATTATTCCATCAGATAGCAATGTGAGGAAGAAAAAAAAGAGACATTCATTAAACTGCAGAAAATTTGTTTTGCTTTGATTGGCTTTAAATATTTGGTTGCGTATGAATGTCTGTGTAAGCTTCCAGTTCATTTAGCAGCTTTTAAATAATCATAACACCCTCCTTTATTTTCCTTTTAATTTTCTTTATATATTTTTCCATCATGAAATCTTTGTTAAATTCACTATACAGTTTAATAGGACTTTAATATAATTTGATTAAGCTGATTGTCTTTAAAACAAATATGCTACTAATCAAGGTCTCTAGTCACCCTTAAAACATTGCTCTCTTAGCCAGAGGGAAAGCTGTGTTTTGCAGCCAATAGTGATGTAAAGCATAATCTCTTGTAGTGACACAGAGAGATACAGGTGAATTTAATTTATTGTGATACACAAAAGTTCTAACAATACAGGGGACTAAATAAACAAGTGAAAGGTTTGATACATTTCTTTGATTACTGACAATAAAGCAACACCTCAAAGCTTAAACTGTCAGCAACTTTAAGTGATCTATTCACAGCACACTGTAATGTTACTGAATAATTATATACAAGATATAATCACCCTTTTTTTCTTTTAAGTGTAAGCAATTTCAAATGATTAAAAATTAGAACAGAAAAGGATTTACAACATCAAAGAGGAAAAGAGGTGCCTTTTTAAACATCAAGTTTTATGAAAAACAGAGACATTTACCTATGTTGTGTATTGCTACCTAGAACTTCAGAAACTGCTGATTATGCCACAACAGGATTCCTTTCTTGAAATGTTAAACTAACACAGATAGAAAAATATTAAGATAAACTGAGTATGAGTGAATGGAAATGAAATCCTGAAAACCACACACAGAGCAAGGAAACAGCTGCATTTTGTTTAACCAAAAGTTAATCAACTATGAGAGAAGTAAGCAAGATTTATCTTTATATCTGCCAGAGATTATTAAACACTTAAATATTCATTTTGCTTCTTTAAATAGGGACTGTTGAAGCATTACAAAATGGCACTGGATGCTCCCCAAGTATTATTAAGAAAGCATGTATTAATTTAGAAAAAAGTATTACCACATTAGATTTCTTTGAAAAACTTTTAAGGAAGGTATGGTTTTCCTGGACACTGTTTAGTAACTCAGACTCCCTAATTTACTTTAGATCACACAAGAATTAGTTAGGTGGTGGACTTTTGCCAGTACTTACATCATAAAACCACCCCCTGCCTGGGTGTGATTGGAATTCTTTGCCTAAGACTGACCCTGAATTTAAAAAGGCGGTTGTAGGTTCTGTCTGAGGAGCCCATAAAGTTATAAGAAGTTTGGAGAGCAAAAGTTTGCCCACCTAGCACAGGCTAAAGCTGTTAATTCTTTACTTTCATGACTTCCATTTCTTCCTAAAGAAAACAAGAACAACAAAGATAGCTATGCTGCATCTAAATGACCTTTCTTTATCACTGTGCTTCGTCTGCTTAATACACCAAGCACATCCTTCACACTGACTGTTATTCCCTTCCATCCAATGCTGACAGAAACAGGAGTGGAAGCAGTGGACTTCTCAGGAAGGGTCCCCAAGCCCTGAACCATTTTGAGGACACTTCTACCTCCTCCAACATACCATCGACCTTGCTGCTGGGAGAGCAGGAGTAGGAATAGCATTTACTGGAGGATTCCCCAATGGTGTTTCTACCAGCTCATCCCTTTTTTTTTTTTTCCTTTAATAATTTCTCACCTACCTGCAATGCAAGCTTTGGAGAACTACAATGGGAAGGGAGAGAAGAAAACAGATAGACATGACACACAGATACTTCTTCCATATGCTCTCCATCCATCCTCTGTACAACTTTATTAAATTATGTATGTTTTTCTTTGCCTTGAAACTTCCACCTCTGCAAGGGACAGTAGAGAATCTGGCTCTACAGGGTTATTAACAAAATTTTTATTTTTTATGAAACCAGAAAAATCCCAAAGGCTTTCCATGGATATATTTGGGATAACGGTTGTCGTTTC
>VYXD01014770.1:894302-908876 GCA_013397195.1 Hylia prasina | reverse complement strand
GGATGCCAGCCGCGGAAACCTCCCGGAAAATGGGAATGCACAAAGGGGCGGGTGGCAGAGCGGGACCCCCGCACGAGCACCGGCCGTGCCCTTCGGCGGGGGTCAGCCGTGCACCAATGGGTCATTTTAGACGCCGCTGTCCGGCGTAAAGGCGTCGGCAGCTAGATGGGAGACTGCTCCCAGTTTTTAGGATCATTGCTGGGCATCAATCCAGTAGCGGTTAGAGAGCGTTGCCAGTGAATATCTAACATTGGGGAGGGGGGTCCCGAGGGAGGAGGGGAGGGCAAGGGGAGGAGATCACCCCTTGGAGGTGAGGAATGAACTTTATCTGTTGAATCATACTTGCAGGAAAGTGCTGGGAGCGGACACCACGTGAGCGAAAAGTCCTCAAAATATAGAATAAACAAAATGGGCTCGATGGGAAAGTACAAGGTCTAGGAGGGCAGCGTTCAAATTACCTGTGCGAAAAAGTCCTGTAAGTACAGACTGTGTCCCCATACACAGCTGTAAAGTATCAGGTATTATTTACAGTACTGAATAAATGTAAAAACAACAGTAAACAGCGCTGAATTAATCTCTCATGTAAATTCATTCAAGCAAATGGAACCACTCTAGGAACAGATTTAGTTAACTAATATGATTAAGAGAATAACAATCAGCTGCAGCCACAACGGTTCTCAGTCGGAGTGCTCTGCATGAACGCTGCAGGATCGCCCATTTCACAGATGGGGAAATCAAGGCATGCGCCATTACTTTTTCTAAATTTTTGTAATAATCCCGAAAAATATTTGAGCATGATTTGGCTTTACCCACTGTCAAAAATTTAATTCAAATCTCATTGAATGTAGGAATATTTTAAGACATATTTGAAAAATTCTAGTTTTCACTGGCATTTGGCTAATTCTGGAAAGTCTGACCTCTCTTTTCAGGATAAAATATGAAATTTCATACTCGATATTCTACTGACCACTGATCAGAATCATAATTTATCTTTCCCCTACTGGTAGTTGTTTAGCAAAACTATTTCTGAATGTTATGGAATAACAGTTTCCATAAGAAGTGACGTATTGAGCTGTTTTTATAGACTTCCCACAGCTTCTGTCACTAAACACAGAGACAACAGATAATACATAAGGAATGTCACTTCTCTCTTTAAGAGCACCCCAGCTATGTAGGAATACTATACTGCCACTCCAATACCATTACTGGAGGTGGTGAGTTCAATAAATAGCATGTGCAACGTTTGGCTCAGTAGTGCTGCAGTGACTGTGACAGTGTTCTGCCAGGGTTTGCTGACCCTATGAAATGCCTGTAACATGGCTACACACCTATGAGAAAACTTCCCTACCTCTACCTTGTACTCTAAAAGATCCCAACATGGCTACCTTAAAACCTAAAACCAAAATGACCAGAAAAAAATAGTTACAGCACTAATAAACACAGTATTTATAACCAAAGTATGACATGTGTTTAAAAATGTCAAAAAACCCAACCAGAAATCTACCAAATTATGGATTTTACCTTCTTTGCAAAGCAAATCCAAAATATAACATTTGCCCAAGAAAGGATACACTCCTCTCTGTAATTAAAATGGTGGAATTTTGCATAGCTTGTAAGCTATTTCTGTTTTAAGGACTTTTTGATTCACTGTTTCACTGAAGTTAAACTAGGCAATTATATTAGTATTGTTATTTTGGCTGAGGTGGGAGGAAAGGAAGGAGCAGTAGGATTTGCCTTCATGAGTAGGAACCCCAGATACTCCCCTCAACCCCCTTATAAGAGCTTCTGTGTATGGGTCTAGCACAAAGCAAAAATATGCAGTGATATTTTAATAATTCCCATTGATTAACTGGCAAATTATCCCACACCTACAGCCCACCAGCAAGAACCAAGTCCCAGGGTAGGAGCCTGCTAATTACAGGCTCCGGCAGCTCTTCCAGTTGCCTGTTATCATCCAGACTAGTGTGATGCGCAGAACAGTAAAACAGAAGGCAGAATCAAAGGAACATAAAGTTACAGGGATGCTGACACTGTCATCTCGATTCCCACTTGGATCTGCTGCCTTTTAAGTTTTGTATGCGCTCTGGGGGCTTGGGTTGGGGGGCATGCAGCCAGCGCTGTTGCCTAGGCTGCTCCAGACCCCCTGCACCATTGGCATCAAGCTGCTGCCCAAAGTAGCCCAGGGGTCGAAGGCAAATATCTGACCCAAGACTTAGGGCAGTCAGTAAATTCATTAATCTGGAAAACAAGTTTAATGTGAGCAGAGGGAAAAAGGAGGTGGAGGAAAACAAGAGGAAGAGACTAGTCTTCCCAAATCTGAAAATGAGTCTATTCCTGTGCCTGTGCATATGCATGGCTCCCAACAGATGAGGAAACTGTGTGCAGAGTTGTCTTTATGTGGGTGTATGCACATGCAAATCCTGCTGCATCTCAAAGTGGTGAGACTTACACCAGCACCTGGAGGCCAGAAAGGAAGTACTGGGACACGTCCTTGGTTCCCCAGTCCCCAAACCTGCACACTGCGTTGGATTACCCTAACCCTGCCTGGATGCTGCGCATGAACATGAAGCAAGGTGCCAGAGCAGAGAGGGACGAGGACACAGGCTTGTGATTCCCATCAGGCGGGAAGTGTGCCATCAGACCCCACCAGCAGACACAGGGCCACGTTTTGTGTCCCTCTGGTGAGGCACTAACCACCTCTTAGCCCCTCGGCACCCCGAAGGAGGGCTGGGATAATCTGGCTGCTGTCTGGGTGCTGGATTGCCCTCTCCTGGGCAGATACAGAAGGACCCACACAAGTCAAGGACTCACACTCTGACAGGTCTGGAGAACAATTTCCCTTCATTTCAGGGGAAGGCATGGGTCTGTTGGAGCAGAAGGGCACGTGTCCTCTAGCTCTGCACCCACCCGTGCAATGCCTGTAGCACCGTTGAGTAGCCAAGTTGCACTACGGTAGAAGGACCAAAAACCAACAGCAGAAACTTCCATGACAAAAGCAGGGAGCCAGAAAGGATGAACCAGAGCAGTTTGTTCATCTGTCCATGCTGGAACACCTGGCACAGCCTGCACTGGGAGGGCTCCTGTGCTGCCACTGCCACACCACGGCATGGACAGCCCCGGAACTCAGCCCTGCCAAAGGCACCACGTGCGGCTGAGGCACAGCCCTCACTTGGCCAGGGTGACAATTGAAGCAGCTCTGAAGGCTGCACGATTTTTAATAACTGCTTAGTAATAATAATAACAATGTGGAAAAGCGATACAGCTGAAAATAGGTGTAATTGCTGTATTTATCCCTGGTATGTGTTGACTGTTTGTCTGTCAGAAATCAAGTTTACAAGGATGCATTTAAGGTGTTTTGTAGCTGTTGAAAGACAGTAAAGGAGAGACTGATTGTAGTTAAAGGCACATAGCATATGAAGAGAGAAAAACCACCAGTACTTGAATATTGAGGATGCTCAAGTAAACAAGATTTGTTTTTTAAAAACTAACAACGCCACATTTTCAAACTATCCTTTGTTTATGCAAAAGCCAAATAGCACTGAAGACTTCTGATGGAGTGGCCTTAGGTAAAAAACAAAGCTGTTTTCCTGTGGATGCTCAAGAGTGACTAAATGAAATATGCTTATCAAAAGCTGGGATGCACAATGAAGAACCACCAGCAATACCCAACCATCTGTAACATATACTCAACTGCAGAGCTCAAACACAGATTTTGACAGGCTTCAGGTTACTTCCATTCATTTCTACATCTATAGTGTACCAGATGCTTGCAATTTATAGCAAAACTAGAAGCTGTAATTTGTTTGCATTAAATATTAGTACATTGAAATAAAAATATATTCCAGAAAACAGAGCCCTTTCACAGATAATTTGTGGACAGGAAACCAAATAAATCTGTTCAGTCTATTGTTGAAAATATTGACTGAGCTCAGTGTACACTTCCAGACTTTCGCCATTTAGATTACTTTTTATTTTTGTTATGATAATTTTCATTTTCTGTCATTAATGAATGACATGATTGTTTTTATCAGAAGGGTTTTTAAAAAAGTCTGTAAGTGGGCCCCACCAAAACCACTGTGTTTCGGAGTTTGTAATGTGGCAAGAAGGGTTCACATCTTTTAAATGCTTCAGGTTTTTTGCAGACTCAAGCCTACCTTGCATAAATTACGTATAATTACCATTCAATACATATGAAAATTCTAAGAATTCTCTTCCCCTATTTAATCCTAGTAAATTAGAGTTACAGCTCCAGCACTCACTAGTGATGCTAGAAGTGCTTCTAAATTGATAACACAGAAGGGATTTTGAATATTTTTGTGTTCTTCAGTGTACACAATGTCTTTGTCCTTAATCAAAATGGATATTTAATTTTGTCTGGAAACTTTATGAATGCTCAGCTGAAAGCAATCTTTGAGGAGCCTGCCCATACCTGACTGAGCAGTCCATCTGCTTTACTCGTCCAGTACCTGCCCAGTACCTGAAGGAGACAGAGCAGGGGAAGTGAACATGGAACAAACTTGAAGTGGTAAAAATCTTACCTCGATGTTACATTGATTGGCCACCAAAACCCACCAAGGTATAGCAGACAAACTGCCTTACCATCTCTCCAACTAAGCTGTGGTAAGCCAGTGCTGTGTGTTTTAAGTGTCCTCCCTTGTCCTCCCTTTGTCGCCTTGCAGAGGGACACTGGTCTGTAGGAGCTCCCGGCTGCAGTCCAACTCCTCGGCTCACAGGAGATCCTTGCTTTAAGCCTAAGTGGCTTCATTTTGCTCCTCACCACGCTGTCAGTGCAGCACCTGAGTGGACAGTGGACTTGGGCAGCCTCCACCTACACACCCATCCCACCTGGGCACTGTAAATACCAAGTACTTTGTGACCATGTGAGGGGGACTACTGTTAGGGGGAAATAGTGCTGGGAGGAGAGGATGAGTTCCCAAGTGTGATGTATTCAGCCCTTGACCTCCAAGGGAGCTTCTCTGGGCTCCACCAGCTTCAGGTGACCAAGGAACATCTGTCCATTGACAGCATCTTTCAGACTAGTAAAACAGCAAAGAGATTTAATATACCTTGGTTTTCTTGAATCTCTGAGGACACCATGAAGGCTGCTTTCTAGAATCCAGCAGCTTCAACAACACTTATGTCTTGTTTTGTTCCATCTCCCCACTTTGCTTCATATTGCACATACCTGCCCATAGCCCCTTTTGGAGCAGAATTCCTTTTCCATAAATCATCCCTGCCTTGGTAGCTTACCACCATACATATTGGGTTTCCCCTCCCCCATCCCCTGCATGGGGTTACATGCTGCTGAAGTTTGGGGTGGATTATCACTGGAGACTGGTGCTGGGAAGAACTCTTTGGAGCAACTAAGATTTTCCACCCAAAGTGCCCAGCAAGTTTTGCTGGGTGTGTTTTCCCTGAAGAAAGTATGAAGAAGTGATGCTGAGGATGGTGAATCTAGAGCAGTCAAACAGGGGAAAGAAAGGGATGAAATTCCTGTAATTTGCCTTTTGCAGCCATCTCCCAGCGGCTGAGGAAGAAAACAGCCTTCAGCAGCAGAGAAGACAGTGCTGCGGTTTTTAGCATTGGCAGACAGCCAAAAAAAAAATCTCCAAAGAAGTGGTGGGGGAGGCTACAGGAGCAGACTATGGTCTGGCAGACTGACCCTCCAGCAAAAAATCAGGTCAGCAGAGAGGAAAGGGCCTGAAGCATCTGAGCCCCTTTCTCATATACTAGTTTCGCTTACAGAAAAGTTAAATATTAATTAAATGCAGGTGGCACAGTCACTCAGTTTCAATGTATTATGTAATGTTTTATTTCAAATTTCTTTAGTCTCAGTGCAAAGCAAGAATCATTATAACTACTCCTCAATATAGTAAGAAATAAACAACACTGGGCTTCAACACACTCTTTAAGCAACCCTTCCTCCCTAACCTGGGACTTAGAACAGATATGTGAACATGAAAAAGAGATTCTCGTTTTGACTAGTGATTCACCTGAGATGTTCATTTTGGCTGGCTTTTCCTACCTGGAAAAGCTTAGTGTTCCTTCTACGTAACCAAGTCCACCATACCGATTTACCTGTTACACACCTCACCCACTGCTCAACTTTCAGCATATTTCAATTAGTTGAAAGATTACTTTTTAAAGGACTCAACTGGGAGCACTCAGCTTTGGAGGCATTTCAGTTGAGTGCTAATTAGCAACTAGCTGACTGTCAACTTTTCTTCTTCGAAGAGAGGGTAGGGTTGGTGATTCCCTTCTGAATTACCTGGCAATCAAATACATGTTCAAATTTATTCATTAACTTATAATAATCATCCCTAGCTTATTTGGCAATTTTCATCTTCAAAGCACTTTATAAACACGCATAGAGACACTGTGGTGATTAGCACCATGACAAAACTGTGCAACCTCCTGCATGTAGGTCTGTCTCCCTATTTTACAGGCGTGGAGGGTAAGGGAGGAGTGAATGACTGAGGGAGTCAATGGCAGAAATGGAGTTACATCTCAGGAAAGTATGACTTACGGATTTGCATTTGGATCTTGCACAGCAGAGATATACATACTAAACAGAGCAAGTCAGTGATGGACGGGAGAACTGGTGTGAAAGGGAGTGATACACGGAGAAATTCTGTGCCTGGTACCAAGGTGGGATTTATTTAAGAGCAATCTGGAACTTGTAACTTTGTGTTTACCATGTAACTGAAAAAAGGTCCAACCAAATCCTGCATTCACCATGTTGTTTTGAACCAAATGCTATGCCTTACAACAAAAAAAATGCAGTGCCACTCTGGTTTATTTTTTCAGTTATTTGAACACAAAGTCCCAAGCAATTGCATAAAGAAATGTATATTGAAAAAATATTATTTACTACACATATTTTGTTTGAGTCTTTTATTTCATGTTTTTAATTCATACTCCATTTTTTGCAAAGATTCGATCATAAACATTTTGATGTTAATTTGATCTTTGACCTTTGTGTTTGCAAAACACAAGCCAAAACTTGCTAGGAAATGAAAGCATGCAGGATACAAGCCATTGAGATTCTGGATATCACTGTTTCAGGTACTCTTTCCACTGCTTTAGACTGTACACTCAATACACGAAAAATGCAGTTACCTGTATGCATATTTTGTAGACACAACATAAGGTTTTTAATTTGACCTTTAAAATTTAAATACATGTTATCATTTTAAGTTTTATAATTTGAAATGTTACCATGCTCTGCAGTTCTTGAATTTTGCCAAGGCCTTGTACAGCTGCATAGATGTGAGTGAAATAACCAGGAGTTTTGCTTGGAAAATCTGATTATGCTGCAAGAGCAAAATGTTCCAGCTCATGAGGACGAAAGACTGGCTGTGCCTCTCCTTTAGGTGAATAATGAGTTTGCACAGAAAAGCAGAGTCTAAGAAAAATATATACTGAATACATCTTTATCTCCTCTATCTCATAGATTCTGTTCTTCCGACATCTCATACCTTCCAGGTATGCTACTCAGTGACCTACATCCAAACAATGACCAAAAGATGAACATATATCTAATTCAGTATTTAAAACACACCAGATGCATTTTAAACAAGTCTGGCATGCACATATTGCAGAGAGCATGGAAAGATGCTGACATCTCTGGAGAAGCAGCAGATCTGAGCTCCCTCTGACTTGAAAGTTGGTCCACATCAGGAGATACTGTCTCATGGAGACAAGACAGCACCAGCCACCTGCTCAATGGCAGCAGCTGCATCTCCCAGCTTCAATTCTCATTGCTGCCTTTGATTTCTGATTCTAAAAGTGCATTCTGCTCTCTGCTGTCTGTTGTCTTCCCATTGCATGAATTCTGCAGCCATGCCATGGTGAATTTTATAGTGGTGTACTAAACCCCCACAGTTTTAACAAAACCACAATGTTTTGTGCATGAAGTACTTCATGGATTGTGGAATTCTAGTACATTTGCCCATATCTCTTTGCTTGTGGAGTATGAAGTTTGAAAGTTATTGATTAGAAAGCTTCTAATTAGATGAACAGAAAAAACCTTCAGATCTTTCTTTTTTCCTGACACCCAGGGAACTGGCACAACACTTTGTAGCATGCCTTCTTCAGTGCAAGTATCCTAGTAAATATTGCCTTGATTTCAACATCTGGTCCACATTAAATAAAACTACAGATGTGAATCCAATGAAGATAGAAATTTTGGAGGGAAGATAAAAGGCTTTAAATTAACCAGCAAGACATTTGTGTTCATTTGAAAAATCCGAAAAAGCAGGTACAGTTATCACAGATCCTGTATATCTTACCTAGAAAGGGTAGCACAACAATGCCCATTATTTTAAATACAACTCATCCTTAGTGTGACATGAAATTCTGGACTGAATTCAGGCATTAAAATTCTAAGTCACAATATTCTAGTTTTTGCATTTTTAAACTGGTAATCTTAAGATTTGAGGAGAAGAATAAATGAAAGTGTGTGAGAAGAGGCATTTAGTCAGCTAAAGAATTATGAACATAACGAGGACAGTTACAGGGATGTTTTACATTAACAGCATGAGTACTGAAAATTTTCTGTCTTCATACAATCTTTGTATTTCGTGTATATACATACATTATAATCAAACCTTAGTTAGCAATATGCATTGCATAGAGATCAAAACAAAGGAGGTGTTCACAAACCTGGAGTTAGGTCTACACTGAAATATGCCATTGAAAAAGCCAAACATTTAAACCATTTCACATTTTGATGAACAGAGTTTCAATTTTCTGAACTTTTCATTATGGGCCAGACTGAAGTGTTTGCCAGACATAGCTAAGCTCACTTAGGGGTTTTTTGGGGAAGTAATAAAAAGAGCAGTGGGATGGGGATGTCAGGATGAGTACATGACCAGTGTGTGTAGCCAAGTTCATGGAACGGTATGTTCATGGAAGGATATATCCATGGGTTGTGTTCTTGCTGCTACTCTATCCCTTTTGCCAGGTAGAGGGCAGGTGGTTTGTGTATGACCTTCAGTCACACTTCCATTTGGTGTCTCAGGATCCTCGATATAGTTTTAGGGAACACATCTGATGGCAAATAAGTCAAAAGCAATAATTGTTGCTTAAAGTATTTAATACTTAAGCTTCATTTTTATAAATTTGTACAAAGGAAATATTTTAAAATAAACTTCCATTGTTGAAAACTTGACTAATTTCTGTATGATTACTGCTTTTACCTCACTCACTCTTCCCAGGTCTTAGTTGTAAATATATGTGCTACGGCACAATTTTAGGCCTTTGACCCTTTGGAAATCCTAACATTCAAATTCAAATTAAAATCCTTGATTCAAAACAATCAGACTGAGTCGCTGGGAAAGTCTTTAGGGGAAAAGCAGGCTTTTATGAAAACAGAGATTACACTTGTCCTAGTCTCAGAGAGGGAATGAGGCTGTAATATAAAAAGCCCTCATCTTCCAAAGTTTTTATTTACAGGTATTTCAGGTTGTCACGTATCTCTCACAACAATTCTTCAAAGATACTGCTCATTGTGATAAAGACTTAAGAGGTGAGACTGAGATGGGAGACTGGAATAGTGAGCTGGGAGACTGTACTAGCAGCCTTGCAGTTTTACAGAGTATGATAGTGCTAAATGAGGTTTAACAACCTAAAATTTAAGTTAATGGTGTTTCTTGTAAGAAATTGGGAGCATATATCATGCATAGAGCTTGACATAATTTATTGATAATTTCAGAATGGCATTTCTGGAGGCATATTGTGTGCAAATCCTATTCTTCCATTCCTACACATACCATGAGAGCATGGCATCAGTGGAATCTGGCAGTGTGTATCAAAGCAGACACACCTCTCCAGTGTGTTTCTGACACTGATTGCCCAGCTCTTCAAACTGATGTCTCCAAGTTACACATCAGTTCATGAAGCCAGGTCTTCTTCTGCTGACACTGAGGTAAAGGGGCAGGCAGCACATCCCACTGTTCTCCCAACACACAGAGCATCAGTGCAAGGCTCACCCATGGGATCCTATCCTGTGATGTAGACATAATCCTCATCATACATTGGTTAATACTCATTCAGCAATGGACCATAAGAAGGGACAGGCTATTTCACAAAGGCTGGAAAGTACAGTTCAGTTCAGCCAAAGGCATAGACACAAAAATGCCAATTTTGCTAAATCCTAATGAAGCTTCTTCCTCGTCATCATCATCCTGTGCTGGGTGGAGCATCATCATTCTCCCTGTACAAACTCAACTTTTTCTTTTTCATCTATTCTGTTTAATTCCCAATTTTCATTTCCCTCAATAGTCCATTCCTTACAACTTATCCTGAACCAGAATACTTCTATTTCCCCTTCAATTTCAGATATTTCTGAAACACCTACTAACTCTTCCCCTGCCACTGTTTTTAGACCTCTCCTCCTACCCAACATCTACTCTGTTTCAACACTATTCCTCCATCCCTCGTCAACATTTACTCATCTTTCTTCATCCCCTTGACAGGTCTCAGCACTTCTGGCAAAATGCTGGGGGAAGCTGCAGCACACAAACCTTGTTTGGTCACAGCAGCCCGATGATGTATTGTGCGTCATCAGTCCCACAGAAACCCTGAAGGACATAAATATGGTAATGGCAGCCAGCCCAGAAGAAGCTATCGGATCTGCTGGTATTCTGCCAGGGTTCTGTGGGAAATCAGGGAAGGTAAGGGGGAGTACTTGAGAAATCAGAAAGATAAGAAACTTGGAATTATATGGAAATCAGTGGAAGGGGGAAAAAGGGTTGGCCTTTATGGCTTTGTTTAGGTTTCTGAAAAGGCATTGATTTAAGATGGAATATTTTTTATTTTATAGGAAAGCAAAGTGCTGCAAGTTAAAGTTTGATACCAGGTTCACTGTCAATGTGAAGATATACTGAAAGTTTACTCTACTGCTACTGTGATCAATCCTCTGAATTTAGGTCACACTTCCTTGAAATATGTATTCAAGGCTTGGATATAGCCAGAGGAAAGAGAGGAGGCAATGGTGTTCACAACAGGATGTATGTGGCTTGTGGTCATCCCCATTTAACCCAGTTATGCCCTTTCAGGTGTTCAACCAACTCCATCTGTACTGTTAATCCAAATAGGCTACAGGCTTCTGTTTCCCACAAATACCAAAGCTTAGTGGTGCTGTGGGGGATGTATCCCATCTTGTATATTGTTCCTTCATGAGAACTGATCCTAATTTTAGAACCCTTTAATAATTCACAAATAACAATGACTTCATCTTAAATCAATGATTGAAAATCTTATATTCAAGAAGTTCATTTAACAATATTGCCCAAACTAACGTTGACACACATGTAGACAGCTCAGGTGAGTTTCAGACAAACACCTGAAGTTTTGAATTGTGATTTGAGTTTAAAATTTTGCCTTTGCATATTTCCTATTCTTGGTGAAAACTAGACAAAGAAATACGAAAATAAAATGGGAACACTTACATCAGGTAATTAAAACCACATGAGATTTTATAGTTAAGAAAAATACAGGGCAGAAGAAAGTTTTCTGTTGACTGTTGCAAGGCATCAGTTCCTTCTGATTCCAGGTAGATGTCCCAGCTGTTCTAAGCCCACTTTAAGATTCAGGTGTCTAAGGGATGTTTCTTATGGCCAGGCTGCAAGGTCCTGCTTCATCTGCATCGGACCAAATGCCAGATGATTGCAAAGGAGGAGAGGACAGCCCCCACTATGGTTTCAGTTTGCTCTGATCCAGGCTAGCTGCTGCACAGGTTCTGCTGGTCAGCTTAGACACACCGTATTTACAGCTGTCATTTTATACAGGTAATCATTAATTTTACACCATCAGTCACTCATTTTCACAATTCTGTGTCTTTTATTTTCCTGTTTATTTTCTTTATTTTCTGCAGCAAATGATGCGTGTATTTTACAGACAGCAGTTGGTATTTTAACTACTCATAATTCAGTTTTGAGGGTTATGAACCTTTACTTAATCACATCTTTTGGAGCAATGTTCATATTCATACATTCAATCCTATGTGATTGAAAGTTAGTCTCCATTACACTGTGCAGTATATTCCAGGTAAATGTACTATGTATTGCCTGATTGACTTTAGCAAGTCTTTATAAGCGCATGTTTAAAAATCAGGTCAGGAGCACCTTAGACTATATCTGTCTTTCTACATTACTTGGGGGTTTTTTTGTTGTTGGTGTTTTGGGTTTTTTTTGTGGTTTTTTTGTGGTTTTTTTTTTGTTTGTTTGCTTGGTTGGTTTTTTGGGTTTTTTGTATGTGACCAGCAGAAAGCTGGTGTCCTCATCTCAGCCAGCCATCATTATCCCTTGGACATTGAATCCTACTGCTTCTTCTGTGTTCTGTATTTGACTCTGCGACTTTTCCTGAGGGAAGGACAGAGCAATATCCTCTTAAATACTGAGCTATAACCTAGTGTTTATGGCACGCTCCTAGGAGTTGTGAACCCCCTAAGCAGAAGAGGGAAAAAAAGTTAAGTTTCCCATTTTGTAACCCAGAGCAATTGAATAAACAACGGGTGGAGGCAGCACCACTCCATATTTATGTGGAGACAGTGGGCCAGTGAAACACATACCAAGAGAGTGTTGAATGTAATAATCAAAACCAACAGTGGCATACAATAGACCACCCAAAACACAGCTGTAACAGTTTTTCAGCTCTGCCATGGAAACAATGAATAGAAACAACAAGCAGAATAGTTTTGAAAATAACATTTGTATGTTTCAAAGTAGAATCTTAAACTTTGAACCAACTGGGATAGTAGTGAGAATCTTTTTGCAGATACAATTTTTTGTGCATGAGGTCAGCTGTTCTAACAGCGCTGGAGAGGCATACACCCTAACAAAGTGATAGGTTAGTGTGCTGTGTACGAGGTAGTTATGTCACAGGAGCTGCTTCAACTGGATATTTCCTGGTGTTTAAAGAATTGTATTCAGAAGTAATTGCTGTCACTTAATCAGAACAACCATTATTTTGTCATACAAACACTATTAAATAAAAAAATATATATTTAAATAGTTTTGAAGTATTTTCCATTTCCATTCTGCTCAAGAAATTATGATTTACCTGGTAGCAAAAACACTTTTTTCCAAATCTGTGAAATTATGACCAGAGTAATTTAGTAGAATTTCCCTAGCAGGCCTTTAGTGTGCCAACATAAGTTTGGCAGAGGTGCACTAAGGAAAGGTCCAGTTAATCTGCACCTTGGAGTGATCATAGCTGAGATTTCTCGAGAACCTCTGCAAGAGTGACCATGGTCCCGTGGGGTGACTGGTGGGGCCACCTCCTTTCTACTGAGGCTGAGTGTTAGTACTCAGGATTTTCTTACAGTAGAGGAAGGTTCTTCAGTCCATGTGGGAACTTTGCCATCTCTGTCATATAATATTCACTACACTTCACTACACAAAGCTGCCCAAATAAGAATTTATCTATTTTCTCATGACCTCTTCTAGAAACTTCACCTGTATAATAAGCCTCAGAAATGGAGACACATCTTTCTATATTGACAAATTCCTCTTCTATATAATAGGGCATGACTGCTTCTGGTTTTGCATATGAGGTCCAAAACATGGCAAGATTAAGGCTAAAATCTGTAAATTCCTCAAGTTTGGAGTGCCTCAGTGATTAGTTGCCCAGCATTAAACACATAGACTTTGATTTTCCTGGGCTGTTGGTCATCTGCTGCTCCTTCAGATTTCATCTGCAGTGAGAACTGTCAGTGCTTCAGATATCCATACCCTGATTTTCAGAAACAGAGCCAAGAAATTATATTAAAGCTTAATAAAATAAGGTTTTCCCCTTGTTCAGGTTGGAGGAAATATTTGGAAGCATAAGGCAGAAAGACTATCACCATGGGAAATGACTGGGTGATGAAATCCTTTGCCTAAAAGTGTAAAAGCCTGAGGTGCAAGTTTCTTCTCTGAACCAAATGGTTTAAACCTGTAACTTCTCAGTATTTGTTGCATAGGGTAGTAGCATACCTTTCTCGTATTTAAAAAAAAAAAAAAAAAAAATCCCAGTTGAAGTGAGACTTTCCATCCAAAGTAATGGTGAATCTCATCCTATTTTAAAAAGTTTTGGAATGGCAGCACTGTCCTCTGACCCCTTTTTTCTCTCCTACTCTACCCAGAATATTTGACAAAATCTAAACTAATTCTTACCTTAAGCTTGACAGATAAAAAAGTACTTTCAGAAGGCAGTTGTCACACAGAAAGAGAAACAAGTTCACTTAAGTTTTGGTGAGCCATATAACCACTAAAGACTATCTGCTATCTTCCTGTTGTCCTTTTGCTCTGCAAGAACAGACCACTGCCTCCCTATTGACTTTGGTAAGTCATAATGCTGGGGGAAGGGTTCCTAATGCCAGCTTCATTTAAAAAATTCAACATACCTTCTTCGAAAATCTTCCAGCCTCAGCCCCACATGAATTAGAGACTTAAGGGAAAACTAGGCTGCAGAGAAGGATCTTGAATCCCAGCCTCAGTGGAGCTACTGTGAAAACAGGCAGAGTTTAACAACTCAGGAGCATTCAAGCTGTTTTCCAAGACATTTAATGGTGTTTTAATGGGAAAAAAA
>VYXD01014770.1:686266-894284 GCA_013397195.1 Hylia prasina | reverse complement strand
TTTGTTTTTTTAAAGGGAAAAAAAAAAAAAAAAAAAAAAAAAAGGGAAAATGTTGGTATGTGATGTGACTTGCATGGCCTATGTGTGGCACTATGACATTTAGGGACAACAGTGCTGAAGAAACGAAAAAATATATGGTAAATTAGGCTTATTTCTCTAGTAATAGAAATCTATTACTAGAGAAAATCTATTACTATCTATTAGATAGATTTGGACACAAAGAAGCACAACATTTATCCACAAATTCAAGATTTAATAAAAATGTAAGGGCTTTTCTTCCCCTTTAAGTAGAGGGAGGAAAAAAAAGAAAAGGCAAAGTTTCTCCTAAGCTTCTGTGCCCTCTCACCACCAGCATCTCAATCTCCAGTGTGCACACATAGATCATGTCTGCCTCAGAACATAAATACACAGCAGTGCAACATAAGAATTAAAATTAACAGATGAATCCAAGGAGTGAAACTAGCTAACAAATGTATCTTGTTAGACTTCTGTCAGAGAACAAGATTTTTATCAGAAATGCTGTTTTTCAGAGGACACCAGAATAATTTCCTCCTAATAAATTTCCATCTTATTGAGAGCAGCTAAAGTTCTGCCAGTCAGAGGGAATCTCCCAAGGGTATGTCTTACGCAGCTCACCTACCACTGGATGAGATGTATGAACACGTTTTAAAATACAGTGAGCCCAGAGTACCTCTGAAAGTGTGTTTAGGTATTAAAGACACACAACAGTGGTAGAAGTTTGCCTCATTTTAAAAAAGATTCACTACTTTGTTTATTGCAGTCTTTTCCCCTGAATTCAGAGGAAATGAGTGTGCATAATTCCACATTCCCTGGAAGGCAAAAGGCAAACATTGGTCTAAGTAGTTTGTGGTGGTGTTTTGTAATTTTCATGAATCAAAGCATATTTTTTTTACTGCATCTTCTATAATTTTCTATAAATCTCTTTCCCTTTAAAAATATTTAGAGAATAAAAGAACCGTGTGTCATAGGGTATTAGCTGATTAGTTCATTCAAACAGTGCTAATTATAGGTTTAATTGCTAAAATGTGAAAGTCATTTATTTAAATTAGCCGCATCAAACTTACAGTATGCTCAAAACCTGAAACATTTTGGTGCTGGGAACCAGGGTTACATTCTGTAAACAGAACATACAAAATATAAGATGGGAAACAATGTGCCTCTATGTACTGATCGGCAAACTCATTTAAGCCCCAAACTCCCTCCTCCCCTGCCTCTGGGGTCGGAAAACAGCCTCATTTGAACAATGACTAATGGAATGCACTGAAATGTGTGAGGGTTGAAAGGAGAAATACTATTCAAGCCAACAAACTCATTTCATTTGTGATTTAGAGGGGCGCTGCACCTTTCCCCTGAACTCCTCCTGAGAAAGAATGAATAGGCATCTCAAGGTTACGTAAAAATGGGTATTTTGGGTGGGAAACTGTGTTGGTTTTTAAAATAATAAATGAAGAAATAAATAAAGGTTTGTTATGTCATAAAAATACCGCAGGGAAAAGATGTTTACACCACAACAAAAAGGTAGTCAGAGCTATAGTGGCTCTGACAGAAAGAATATGCTTGTGAATTAAAAAATATGCTGTATTAAATACACAGCATGAGAACTATGATCAGAGTGCAAGAAAAGGGCTCAGCTTTTTAATCGGAGAAAAAATGAAGGAAGAAAAATAAGATAAATTTAAAGAACAGAAAACATTAGATAATTAACAAATTGAAGAATGCCTAGCTGCCCACCCCTCCATCTTCCTGTGTTGACAAAGAAATGCATATAGACATGCACGTCTCTTTTTTAAGATTTTTTTTTTTTTAAAGGAACAAAGAGATTCAGAAGAGCAAGGTTTCCCAGACATATCAGTTTTCGTGTTCTGTATCTCTGTTTGGTCTGTAATCAAGTTGTATCTGAATGTTATTGCATTTTTCTAAACCTTCAAGTTGATATTAAGCCCCAGTTTTCTCAACAACATTATGGTAGTACAAACAGCAGCAGCAGCAAAGGCTGGGGGATGCAGAAAGCTCCCCTTAATTTAATAAGGGTTTTTAAACCGAACGCTATGCACCATTGACTATGCAGGAAAGCTATTTTTTGCTGCAAAATTTCCCAGCTCATGAATATCCTTGTATGCTTCTCTGTGCACAGCCTCTCTCTGTGCCCCCTTTTCCTGCTGAGAGGGTCATATGGCCACAGGAGAGCCTGACCCCCTGTTTACATTTCACTGTGCAGATTACACAGTGAAGAATAATACTACAGCCAGCTGGTTACTGCTTACAATTATTTAATTTTAAAAAAGCCCAACCAACCACCACTTTAAAAGCTGAATTTATATAAATCCATCTGTCTCTGTGTCTCTTTCCCTTTCCCCACATGCAACTCGCTATTTATTTTTTACTTGTAAATTTGCTGTACTCATTCATCACAAGCTTCCTTCTGGGTGGGGAGAATGTTTGTACTTTTGCTCCATGCAATGCAGAGCCTTAGGTTGAAAAAATCAGGAAGTTAAAAACCTTTGGAAAACATTATTGTCATATTTTATATAAGCAAAGTAAGGCAGAAAGAAGGTACAATCCTGACATCATGCAGCAGTCAGTGACAGAGGAAGAAATATGCACCCATGCATGAGGCTGAGCCAACAGTTTAATCTCTAATTTTTAGATACCCCTACCCTCCTGGCACACAGTGGTAGCCCCACAGAGAAGCAAGCTTGAGGATGGCAAAGGAAAAATGCAGCTAAGCAGAATAACCCAAGCAAAAAAAAATCCACCAAAAAGACAGTATTTCAAATTCAGAAAGGAAGTCCTGGGTAGATTTTGCTGAGATTAAATCTAAATTGAGTGGATTTCCAATGTGATCAGGGAACAGCATGTTAAGGGAGAGAGCTGGAGACATATCCTCGGGGGATTTATGTGGTTATACCTCCAGATGATCCCAGGGCAGTTGGAAAATGAGATACAAAGGGCTCTATTCTGCCCTCATTTGCACAGCACTTAACTCTGATTTTCATGCCGTTTAAACAAGAATGTCATGTAAAGTGTCTTGATCATTGAAAATGGTGCCAAATACATATTCTCCCCTCAAGATTACTGCATGCAATTCAGATCATGGGACATTTGCATTAGTCGAGCTGGCCTTTAGAAAAGAGGTACAGACATTAAAATAGAGGTTGTGACGAAGCTAATCTGAATTGGCCTGTTTCTCAATTACTTAGCCAATATAACCATGTAAATTACAGTTTCTTTAGCAATTTTACATTTGTATTTGTCAGAGCAAACTGTTATTTATACAGTAGACATACTTCATATAAATATCGAGGACACAAAAGAAATGCTCAGAATGCCATTGTTTAAGACTATCATCTGCTTTGCTAACGTATGTAGATCTATAGTATTGCCAGTAAGGTGCAGGAAAAGGAAGTGTCACATCTTCCATACATTATATGATAACATGGTAATATGTCTCCTCATTTTTAGGTGTTTTAAAAGCTTAAGATTTCCCAGTTACAGAGAGTTATGTTGCCCTCTGGATAAAAGATGGAGAAGTACATGGCAATGCTGAATTCTTGAAGGAAAATTATTACACAATATGATAAATACGTGGTATGTTAGTCCCCACTTAGCTCTGCTGTTATATGCTATGAACAGGCCTGTTTTATCTTATTCCCACTGTTACAATCCTCAGCCACTTAAATGATCATGGGACTCAGCTCAAAGGTGCTACTGTATGTTATTATACTCATGGTCACATTTCAGTCATTGACTAATCGCCTTATTAAACACCTTGCCTAAATCAAGGTGTGACACCAGCAGGTATGGTCCTATTCTGGACAGGGCTGCACTTTTAAAAAGCCCATTAGATTCTGTGAAGGCACATGCTACAGGCATTTTTGAAAATCGTAGGCAACTATGAATGCAAAAGGCAAGATACAGTCACAAGTCTCTTTTCCACCTTTTATTGAGACTTCCTCAGACCCAACTGGTATTAAATTTAAGGTGCCAGGTAAAAGAGCCCAGCAAAAGAATCCAGCAAGTTCTCCTGTCCAGCTTTATGCATTTGCATTACTGTCTTTAGATACTGTAAACTGACCTGAGGGATGGGCATTACTCTGAAGTTGGCTCAGGCTCAGCTGGAAACGTAGCAAAAGCCCTCATTTACAAAGTATGAATAAGAAGCAAAGTGGGTTTCAAGGCTCAAACTCATGCTCAGGACATGAGCAGGAGTCTTTAATTATTCAAGAACCTCTTCAATACATACTTTAGTGCATCTGAGTTTATGACTAGATTTTTACGTAGTTCTTTGCATATTTGTCCACCAGGATCATGTTCTGTTTGGGAAAAAGAAAAAGGTAATGCAACAGAACTCAGAACTATGTGTTACAGCATCAGAGAAGTATTTTTGTGCCCCACTGTTTTCAATCTCTATGAGTAACGCAGCAAATAGATTGTATGATGCATTATAAATTACGTGATCCATCATAGCAATCATCATCACTAACCAAATGATATAGAACATAGCAAGAAATACTAGTAAATATTCAGTGAAAGCCAACTTTGAAATTATGAGTCAGTCTATTCGAGGTGTTAGTTCTAAAATAAAAGAAGAGAAAAAAGTATCGTGTAGTCTACCTATAATCAAAACAAAACACAGCATTTCTATTACATAAGGTCTAAAATTAAATGGCCAAAAAGATCTATTTTATTGCAAGATTTTGAGCAGTGTGTATACTTAAGAAACTAAAGATGTGTTTGAAATAATTTATAGAGAGGTGAAAAAAGGCAAAATTACTACACTGTTTCTTCTCTAGCCTATGGGACGAACTTTGTGGGAATGTTCAGTGAACACCCTTTCTTCCTAAGAATTCTCAATGCTCTTCAGACTATAAAAATGCAGATATGTGTCAAAGTAAAAATAATGCCCACTGAGAAGGGATCAGGCATTAGCTTTTCTTCACAATCTCAATTAATTTTCAATTTGGATTTGCTGTGAGTTCTGTGGGAAAGATTAGAGGGATTCTGGCTGCAGTGCTTTTCCCTGCAAGACACCACTCTGTGTGCTATAAAATGACCAAAAAATGTTGTAAGTTTGGAGTGAACAGACAGTCTTTTCCACATAGTGTCTAAGAATTTTGTAATGATAGCATATGTCTCAATTTTTAAAAGCTTTTTCTTTTATAGAAATAGAAAAGTTGGTAAAAAACCTGGGCTAGAAAGAGAGTCTAGTACTACTTTCTTAGTCAGTGAATACTGACTTGATTTTTATATCTCTAAACATTATTAACTTTACTGACATCAAAGAAGGCTCATACCCTTAACACATTAGGAAGAAAAAAGGTATCTGGTTGCACTGGCCTCATGTTTTATTGTACATCACATCACAGGCTGCTGCAGCGATAGAGGAAATCATATATTCTCTACAAAAGAGAGAAGAGAAATGTATATATAACAGTCTGGAAGTTCTGTAAGTGCATGTCAGGTGCTGACTGCATTTGCTGGCACAATACATGCCACTCTGACAGCAAAGGCACAAAGTCATGCATCTTTAGCAAAGACAATAGAGAACACAGGATTTAAAGTTGCCATTAGGGAGCACAAGTGAACAAGGAGTAGTGCTTCTGATGGGATTTCTCTTTGAATTTTTAAAGCATTATAATGTAAACAAGGTAACAGCTGTTCTCTTCAGCCACATTGAGCACAGGTAGAGTGGTCATTCCTAAAAATATAGAATCATAGAATCATTAATAGCTTGCCTAACTCAATTGTTATGTCAAACACTTGCAAAAGGATAAAAAAACCCCAAACAACTGAACATTAAAATAACTCTTGCCACTTAAGAGAATCGCACCATGATACGAATGTTGCTGTCACCAGAAAAACTTTTTTTTCTCCCATAGTAATGTTACAGAAATGCATTTCTGCACCTGTAGAATCCTTTGGGCTGACAGAAAAATGAACCTTTCTGCTGTCTGCCTGCAGCCAGATGCTGGGGCTCAGGGTGAGTTTCAAACAGCCAGCTTTAGACAAACCAAGGTCACTCCATTTAGCTTTTTAGAAAACTGCATGCGACCTTAATATGCACATTTTCCCTCGCAGGAAGGGACAAAAAACATGGATAGGAAATAATTATTTGCATCCAAAATTTGCCTGTAATGATAGAAAGTGGAGGAGGGTGGGACGTGCACACACCCATGGTAACAAGTGAGATGAGGCTTGAGTTTTTTTCTCCTGAAACAGGACACAAGTCACACATTAATTAGATAAACTCTTAGGTATTGTGATTGTTTTGGTTATGTATGTGGGTATATATAGATAGGTACATATATGATAACTAGGGGTCCCTTCTAACCCTAACAATTCTGTGATTTTGTGATATATGTAATTGAACAGGGGATGTTAGAAGCCATATCACTACTTAAAGCCTCTGTAGATACAGCTATCATAAAGCATGATTCCAGGGTTATGCAATGTATTTCAAGTACCCCAGGTGCATAGGTGCTATTTCAAAAATTCCAAGAGTTTTATTGCTGGGTATAACCTTTCACAAACACTGGACAAACCTGTGTATGTAGGTAGTAGCACTTCAGTGGAATTGGCAGATTTCAGCTAATCTAATGGTGTAACTTGAAAAGTCTTATCTCTTTAATGTGTTGTGAAAAAATCCAAACACAGTTAAGATTTTCATTTTAGTACTTTCATTTTGCCTTTCTTCCAATGTTTTCAGTAGCATGAGCACTGAGAGCTGAACAAAACCCATAATGTGATGTTTAAAGCAGTTACCATTTTTCAGAACTATTTTTTAGGAGGTGGTAGAGATTGAGAGATTGTTTTCTAAATTAGGAGTCCAAGATTTATGGGCAATTTGAGTGGTACCTGGAAAAGCAAAAGGAGTGGGAAGGAGGGAAAGAAGTAATGGCGTTGTATTCCAAGGAAGAAATAAAAAGCTTTTGTTGTCAAATTCTTATTACCTGGATTTAGTACTTTTGATTATTTATTTGAGCAAATACCTTAACTTGTTCATCTAAGTCTTGAAATACAGCTGGAAAAAGACTAGGTCAGGCTATCAGCCTGACCACTAGTCACTGATGAGGTAGCAAGTGAAATAAATGTTACATCCCTTGAGTGCTGCACTCAGATACCTGAAATTTTGCCACTAGCAGGGAGTGGCATGGCCTACTCATTAAAACACAGGTCTTACAACCTCAAGTATAAAGGTGGAATAAATATGTTACAAAATCCAAGGGAATATGGACACAAGGTCCAGGTTGCCTGCACCTCCCAACTCCCTGTGTCATCTCCAACTGCTCATCCAAATTGAAAGGAGTCTGGGCTGGCAGCTGACTTCAAGGCTAGACCTTTTTCTCCCAAAAGTAACCTAGAGCTGCTCTAATATCTTACAGAGGTTTCTATGGAAGAGTCAGTGCTATCTTGCTGTGTATGGAGAGGCAAAGTCATACAGGAAGCACCATCACTAATAGTGTGTCCCCATGGGAAAAGCTTGTGCTTTGCTTGGTAGAGTTTCAGAGTTGTGGTCACTGTTGCTTTTGACATATGGATATTGTTAAATATTTACATTAGAGAGGATAGGGTCAAAGAAGAGTGCCTCGCAACTGGAGCAGAAGGCAGTGAGGTCTGTGGGGATTTTTTAAATTTCCGGAGTTCATTCCAGTGTGAGATCAGCCCTGGAGAAAGTTATCCTTTCCATAGGGATGAGATTCCCTCATAATAAAGAGCACTCCATTTTTCATAGAAGTGTAGTGAGCAACAAATCCCTTCCACATCTCTTTCTATATCTTGGGCAAGGCTATGAAGTATGCCTTTGTTGGCGTATGAGGCAACAAGGTACACAGCTGAATCTATGCAACAGCTCCCTGAATCTGATTTAAAATCTAAGGGGAAGCCAGTGAAAGCATCTGAGGACATTTCTTACGTGCTCATGGTAAGTTGCCTTGTTGAAAATACAATTGTTTTCTGAAGCCTCTGTTCTCCAAGGCTCATATGTGTTGAAGACAACATAACAGGTTTCCTACACGTTCAAAGTTCATGCAAGAGTCACCAATGTACGAGTAACTGAGTGTGGATCCTCAGCAGGAGACAACAGGGAGAATTCAATGCATAAACTGCATTCTGGGAGTTCAGCATCTGCAGAGGACTCAATATTAGTGTCCACCTGCAGCTCAAATTCACCAGGCCCATGGTGTACACGTTGATGCACACAGGAAGGTAGAGAGGACATGTAGAGGATGGGCGTGGGGTTGGCACAACAGAAGTACACCCTGCTTAGTCTGCCCTGTGCATCTGGGCTGCTTTCTGCCCTCTTGGGAGGCAGGGGAACAGAGCACCTTGGGAGCATATCACATTATAAAAGCAAGCCTACATTTACATTTCTTTCAAAAATGCATGACATTCTCTTTCAAAATTACAGGTTTAGTAATGCCTTCAGGATGCTGTTATTGCTTGGCCAAAGTTACTGATAATCACTCACCCAGCAGGGCCCCACTCTTGCTACAAATGAATCCCTTCCAACATTCTGCTTGTGTCCTTCTTTCCCATGTAATTATTCCTGAAAATAATCTCTCATCAAATAAGTAAAACCTGAGCAGGGCCACTAAAATTCCATGAAAATTAATATAGCATTTTTTGAAATAAACTAACTATTTTCTTACATTTTCATTCTTCAATTTTCAACTTTCCGTCAAATTCACATTCCATGCCCAGTGCATTTTAAATCAAAAGTCTTCATATTTAATAGATTATCTCTAGCAGTCTTGCTATTTGTTCAAAAGTTGTCAAAAATCACTTAGCTATTTCTTCAGGAAGAAAAACTAAAGTTTATTTCTTTTAAGACATAAAAACTCCAGGAATTTTAAACCATGCTTCTTTTCATACTCGTGCCACACAGTGTACACCTCTCTTTGTAGTGTTTTAAGTGTAAATGTCTAATTTTAACCATTTAAATAATTTATTTTACTTCACATCCATATATTTGGGAATTGAAATATAAAATATTGAATTTTCATTTACTCAGTGTCCAGAGGGAATATAAACAGTGTATGAGCTGTCTATAGTTGAATCCTAGTAAAAAATCATCAAAAACTGCCTAATTTTCGGATTTTTAAGAGAACATTTCTTGTGAAGAGTTGAAGCTGATACTTTACATAGGATCCTGGAAACTACCCAGGAAAGAGAGTTCATCTGTAATATATAAAATAATGCTAAAAACTAGTTACACGACCTATTTATTACTTATCCCTGTGTTTGGGCAAATAAACTCAGCTGCATTTCACTTGTGAAGCACAGAGTATAATTTGTATTAAGCATAGCTTCATGCCTTGTTGGTATGGAGCAAATGCCTTGCAGTGGTGCAATTTGACAGAGTTACAGCACAAACAACCCGGACAAACAAGCTCCAAGCTGTTGCTCTCTTTTCCTGTCAGTTTTAGAAATGCATTTTATGGCAGCAGCAACAACTGCCTGTTTCTTTTAGCTGATTGAAATAATGTATTACTGGCCAATTAGGGAAGAGATACTTACAATCTTGAGATATAGTTTACTAAATCGTTTCATTTACTGTTCAGTATAGTTAAAATTTTAGTACTCCTGATACAGTACCAAATAGGCTTAAACAACTGTGACAGCTGGAAAGAGGCAGACTTTTTTTGTTTGACTATCTTGCAAGCTTCAATTAAATATCCGCAGTTAAGGCACTCTCATAAAAAGTCATAAAATTCTTCTACACTAGAAAATAGAGCCAAAATAATATTAATTTTTTTTAGAAGAAGTTGCGGGAATGTTTAGACTAATTAAAAAAAATCCGAAACATCCACTCTTTTATAGGTACAGGGATTGTGGTCGGTAGGGTGGAGACTTGGAGGCAGGAAATAGCCTCTTGTGTGCATACATACACACACCACAAAGCCACCACTGCAAATCCCATCTACAGAGAAACATACTTATTAACATCAGTGCCACACGTACATCCCAAAGCCTTTATTGAAACCCTATAAGCAGTCTGCTATGTTGGAACAAGCAAGATGGGTGCCAATTCATGTGGGGAAGTGGATTAAGGTGGAACAGTTTCAGGAATTCTTGCTCTGTACTCTGTGTCCCACGTCTCTCAGCAGTTGGTGTCCCCAGAGCCAGGGCACACAGAAGTTCCATAATCTTCAACCAACTTTTTAATCTGAAGCAAAATAAGAGAATTTTTTAAACAAGATCTTTCCCCACAACTAGATAAAAGCAGCCAACATGAAGGCTAATACTGGAATTAAAATAGGTTCAAACCTATGAAAGATAGCTGTCTTGGCTTGTGCCAAAAGGATTTTGCTTTCTTGGTGCTTCACCTTCTAAAGAGAACTTCAAGATATCAGTGCTTACATAGCCAGTGAAAATTGTTTTGGAACACCTAGATTAAGATGCCTGGATATCAGAAGAGATAGATAAATTATCCTTAGACCCAAGCACAAAGCTGGTGGTCCAGGTTTGTGTTTCACAAATCCAGAGATCAGGAACTCGTACAAAATGGAAACTGTTTACTTTTCTTCCTCTATCTAAACTGGTAAAGTTTTCTTACTTTATATAATTCATAAGAAACCTGATTGCAGAGCAAGCATTTTAAATTTTAGCCCCATGTCTTTGCTAACACTTGTCTTTGCTGAAGTTCTGCTGGTGAGGTGGAATGGTGAAAAAGGACATTCCCAGTGAATAATAAACTTGCTGCACAATGCACTGCAGTAGGGAAACAAATAGCTTACATAGATCAGAAAAAAATGTGTCTAAAACTGTTAATTATTCATTTTCAAAATAGTTCTTTTGCTTTGACATGTCTTTTAAAAGGAGTTAAACACTTCAAAATTAAATGAAGTGTTTTATCTTAGGTTCATCTGTCAATTTTAATTATTTGTTTCCCCAAAAGCAGACTTTTTTATTTTTTTTTTTAAATTCTGGAACAGACCTCAGTTGCTTTCCTAACCCAGTCAAAATCTTACAGTCATTTCCATTGAGAAGAAATTTAGCAGCCCAACTAAGACTGCAAAGAAAATCTATAACTGGACTGCAAAAGAGCATGTAGACAAATAATTATATGTTTTCCCAATGCTCCTGCATTGCCACAAAAGGTATCAAGCACAAGACAAGAAATCAAAGAGCAGGGAGCATGGATCACAGTACCTTACTGAGGAAAGATGTCCTTCATTCGTCTCTGGCATAACAGACCAACCAAAACTGAGCATTCAAAGATATGAATGGGCAGATTTGTAGAAAGATAGAAAAATGCAAAATACATTCTGTTGTAAAAGAAGTGACACTTATCCACTAGTAAATTCCCAACATGTCATTCTTAATTTGCTATCTAGTTTTGTACTGTGTGTTTATCAGCCCTCTTTCACTGATACATGTAGAACCTAGGACAAAAATAGTATCGAATGCAGAAGGTGCGAATTGGAAATTTAATTTCTGTTGCTGCAGTTTACTTGCTCAGTTGTGTTCGGGCAACTTTATGATTAAAATACCATCTTTAAGCTCAAGGTTGCTGTAAGGTTTCCAAAAATCTTAGGATTTGTCCAAAACTCCACTGCACATCTTTTTAGGATTCTCTTTGGCAAGTATCAACACAAAGTTAACTTAATTTCAATTTGTACACACACATCTTCTGTAGAACAAAATCAAATCTGCAGTGACCAAAGGGCTGTGAGTAACCTGAGAGAGTCAGCTCTAAAATACATGATGGAAATGAAAATGAAAGCATTAAAACTGTATAATGAAAGGATGTTGTTAAATGTCCATTAGATTTAGGAGTGTTTACTTTCATTATGTCTCTGATACCAGTTTAAAATGGGCCAAATCCAGATGTAGAGGCATATGCCTTCAAGAGGATTCTCTGTCTTCAGAGAGTTTGCTAATGGGAAAGCTTTAAGAGCCATTGAGTTAGTCCTCGGATTTGGAATTGATGTATCTGCCCCTTGCATCTTTAAGATGCTGCACAAACTACCTTAATTACTAAATAAAACAGTTCAGATCTCAGAGGAGAAGTACTATGTATTTGGCAAGAAGAAAGGGAATCTTATGAAGTAATCCAAATGCCTTCAGGTATTGCAAACACAATTGCCAGTGAGGTATGTGCATGCAATTCAGAGCACATTTGGTGCAATTAAGAATTAATTATTTCATTTTTATCCCTGGCAGATCAAATATAGAAAAAAAAATGGGGGCTGCACAATGATGCACAATGATATAGAACCTGCCCATCTGCTCCAAAATGAATGCAACTATACTTAGTCAAGCATAGTCTATTCTGCTCCCCCTAAATGGCATGATACTAGAAAATTATCGTGGCCAGAATATTTCTCAACAAAATACCACAAAATTCATTATCATGAACCTGAACACTACATATACACTGTTAAAATTGTCAGTGGGGTAAAAATCCTATAACCATTTTCTGAAAGAGTCCTATAAAGAGGGATGGCAATGAGCCATGATGGATTCTTTTGTAACAAGTACTTGGAGGCCTCCTCTGTGAAGACAGATGCCTTAAAAGAAGCAGACTGCAAAGTCTTCCTGCTTAGGAGTTCTGTAGATCAGCAAACAAGTGTCCATGAGAAATGTTGTGGCATCATTGATGAAGGGAACAAATGTACCTGACAATAAGAGACTCCAGCCAAGCAGCAGTACCATTGTGTGTTTATGGGAAAACAATCAGAAATTCAAGCTTTGCCAGGGAAAACAACCAGAAATTCAAGCTTTGCCACCTCTTACTGAGGGTTATTTGTCCCAGTGTGAAGAATGTAAAAGGGTACAAAGCCACAAAGCTTCCTTTCCACCTGCCTTTTCTACAGAAAATGAATGGAAGATAAATGTCTGTTTAATCAAAAAATAAGCTTCAGCAAAGCAAATGAATTTAGGTGTTTCAAAAGCAAGAGAAGTCTAAATCGACTCCTAAACTTCTTATACTCAAACTTCCAGGACAGTTGCATGTTTTGCTTTCTTCCAGCAGAGCTCTTTTTAACTCCTTATTGCTGTCAGTTTCCTTTTATTTTAGGAGTGAAGCTGTGACAGCGTGTGGGAGCCATGTGACAGGAGGCTGCGATTGCTGCAGACACACCAAACTACCTGAGCGGCCTCGTGGTCACTTGGCCACTGCAGGCACCCCAGCATCATCCATGGACCTTCCCTCTGTGTGCTGAGCAGCAACATCCTAAAGCAGCCAAATCTCACTTTCCCCCTCTCCCCAGAACTGGTAAGGAATGTGAGGTATCTGTTTTTAAAATGCAAATTTGCCTAGTTGGTTTTTTTTTTTAGCCATGGGGGTTTCTTGAAAAGATGAAGAAAAAAAAAAATCATACATTACTAAAGAGACCATTTAATGTCTAAAATAAATCTTTCTTCTGTTCTTATTATGCCAGTTTGTTTGTTGGCGACTGAAAAGTGGCCAAGCTCCGTGACAAAGGAAAATGAAGCACAGCTGGGTCTGCAGGGACAGGCAGCACATGGCAACATGATGCTGTCAAGGAGAAGAAGCATGCGAGGGTAGGATTTTCTTTTTTTAGGTTGGTATCTGGAACCTCATTTATCCTAAGGTAGGCTGGTTTGTTTGCTTTTTTTATTTATTGAATGCATCTTAGTCTAGTGAAAAAGCACCATGATGCTCCCAAAGCTGCCCCTCTGGGTTCTGCAGGAATCCATCCTGGCAGACAGATCTGCAGACTTGGAGGAAGTTCAAGTATTTTCCAGTATATCAACAAATATGACAAGAAATCCCACTATATTCTGAGTGATGCCATAATAATAAGTGAGGAAGAAAGTAGTAACATTAGATAATCCCCATAGAAGACTAACTCTTTGATCTCCAGCATTTACATGCATGCCTCTACACTTTGTACATTGTAAGCATTTGATTTCTTACCAATAAAATACAGCTACAAACTCCTCTTGAATGTTCCAGAAATAAAATTCTCCTTGATCCAGTTACATGCCTTCTAAGCAGTGAGGGAGAAAACTGGGGCCTCCGATGACCATGATGAGTAAATGAACAAGTTAGCATACAAATGCCAAGAACTAATAATGTCTATTTAGTTTAGCTGCTTCTAAATATTAAGTCAATTATAGTTCTGCTTTTTCTACAAGAGTCAGTGCATTATCACAGTTTTAATTCTTTATCTCCTAACACATAGGCAAGCCTGACACCAGGGCTTGTGCAGATAGGGAGCATTAATAAAAACATTTTCATAGCACCATTTTTGTCTCCAGTGGTAACTAAACCTAATTTTGAAAACAAATTTTGCATCAGTTCATGTGAATAAAATCCATATTCCCTTGTGTCCTTGACCTCCCTAAGCCTAGAACCTTTTGATTTCATTCTGTCCTGGAAACATTCACATACTTGAGCAAATGTGAAATAATGAGCTATGACCTCTCGCGATACTACTTGTCTGGTTACATCAGTGAATTTTCAGCAAGGGAGCTATTTCAATGGGTGTCAGTGTAAAGGAAATGACTCACTGGGCTGGCTTATAGCTAGCTGCTTCTAACTACAGAGACTGTTAACCAAATCCTAAATAAATAGCAATAAATAATGGAAAATAAATCATGTTTCATTGCTAGCACTAAAATCCAGTACACGCATTATTAAAATTAAATGGATGCAAATAGTCAAAAATCGCTGAGAAACTTTTTTTTTTAATGAAAGAACTGAAATTTTTGATGACTATCAAGAAGAGAGAGGAAGAAACAAAGAGAGAGGAAAATCTAAAACTAAGACATTTTCCAGGCTGTAGTGCCAGAGTCATTCTTTCACAGGCTTTACATCACAGAAAGCTCAGATTCAGAGGTTGAAAATGTATGTCTCCAAAATACAGCCATCACGTTTCAAGATTTCAAGCAGGGTTTATTCATGGCTGGGAGCAGCAGTGGTAAAAGGAAGCAGTTAAAACCAGGACACATTCCTGGGACATTATAATGCATATTATGCATTGTCTCAGCTTGACTGTGAACAACTAACTCGAAAATGAACATCAGCTAATTAGTTGCATACCATAGAAGAAGCTTGAGCCTATTTCATTTACTGCACAAACGATTTCAGATTTTGTTCTTCAGCTCAGAAGAGGCATAGCCCTCCACTGCTTTCTTGGATGTGGAATTTTACATGTGACATGGCAATGCAATCTGGAAGAAAACAGAAACCCTGGAAAGCCACAGACATAAAAATAGAGATAGGAGAATTTTAGCTTCCTTTCTGCTTAAGCAAGTGTTTGAGAAACTGAAATCTGGATCTTGCTAAAGAAGTTTGTATCTACACCACAAATGGCACTGCAATGTAGATATACTCTAGGCAGCTGAAAAAAAAAAAAAAAGGCAGCTCACTCTAGTACCACATACTATTTAATTATAACATCACTCAGCTTAGCTGCTCATCCATATGGATACTCCACACTGAATTCTGTGCTGCTCTGGGTACTCATCTCTCTGAGCGACCTCACCTAAAACCCATTTAGTACCTTTACATTGCAGTGAGGTCTGTGATAAATGTATCCTAAGCTTGTCAACCCCATGCAAATGATACCATCACTTTTGAAATATAAGTACTCCAGTTTCCCCTCTGACAGACTACAAAAAGTCCAAATTTGAAGTCTAAGATGGTGAAGACAACGGCCCTCACTGAACACAGTCTTCTGCTAGCTCTGTGCAATAGCTCGCCTAAGAAGCAGCTGGCTACTGGGAAGCTCTGTGAGCATTACAATATAAACACAATGAAAAGACAAGGTTCTGCCATTTCTCATCCTTGTCACTAATTGCATACTTTCACAGCTCTCTCTGAGCCCTAAAATTCTCTAAACACCAGAAATGTGAAAGTTTTAGAAGATGACTAACAGCCTGAGAAAAGTTGGAGTTACAGATTGGGAAGGCATAAAATGGAAATAACGTGTGACTGCAAAAGAGGCCTTTTTTAGTTATTCTTGCCACTACCATACAACTTCAGCAAAGTGCACAGTGACATTAAGCTCAGTGGACACAAGCTAACTGGTTGTTAGCAAGGCTGAGCCAAAAGCCTCCAGTCTTTGGTCACCCTGTGCTAAACAACTAGACTTATCTCACTCTCAATGAAGAAATAAAAATGTCTCTCCACACCCTAAAGGGCAAGGTGTCCACCAAAAGTTGGCTACTAAAGCAGGTCTCATGTTCTCACATACACACTCAGCGCTTTTGAGTAAATGGTGCTGACCATCGCAGTAATTGTATCAAAAGACCCAGCATTTGAGTCCATTCATGATTTCAGAAGTTTAGGAAGTGATATAACTAACAAAAGCAGTTCAACAAGGCCAGCATGTGACTGTGCGGCATATTAGTACTTCAAGCACATGACAGCATCGGCTTCATAGAGGATCTTTTGAATTTGCACTTGAAATTTCTCTCCTTTCTTCCCATTTCAGTCGTGGACTAACAATGCAAAAATTAAAGTCAGGGGAAAAATTAACTGTTGCTGAAATTTGACCACATGGACCAAATATGATTGCCACATAAATGTCACCGATCATCATCTATGAAAAGGTTGAACTAAGTCATAGATGTTGCTGACAGCTGTGGAGGTCTATCTAGGGAAGAGTGCTTTCAAATAAAGGGAGATGCCTCCTTTGGTGAAGTGAGTTCCTATCTAATTCTTGTCCAATCCTTGGACAATTATGCTGCTTTTGCCTCAAAGGGAGCTTTCTGCCAAATCAGGATGGTGTTTCTTCAGGAGTACTCATACAACAAATACAGTGTAAGCTGTTTCTAGCTTTACTTGTAATTTATGTATTTGGTGGAAGAAAAATGCTAATATTTAATGAATTTGGAAATTCTCTTCCTAGTCCTAAAACTATGGCACAGTTTGACATCAGAACTATGTCACTTTTTTTTTCCGCCTCAGGAATAGAAATACATTGTATTTGTCAGTCTGAATTTTTTTGTAGTTCTCTAAAATGCAGTCTTTCAAAGATAGAAAATAACCTTTGATTTTTCTCCCTTTGCTAATGCTCTCAGTTTTGTTGTCATGAGAACATAAACACTAAACCCCTAGAGTGAACCCTCCTTCTACCTTTTTTGATACATAGATTGAACATTTCTTATTCTATCATTTAATTTCTGAAGCAGTTTGTTAAATTTTCCTCCAACGGAATGTTTTTATTGATTGCTTATATGACTGTGAAACATATTTTCTGTATTACAGAAATGTCTGCATTTTGTCTTTCTAAGTTCAGAGGTAGAACTCTAGTAACAAAATTATATTTTTTCATCCATCTAATGTCTTTATTAAGGCTCTCCTAACCTTTAAGGCAAGCAGTTTCAATCAATTAACTTGTTTATCAAGAGGGACACTATAGAAGAATTGAGATTCCAAGTTAAATTCTATTTACTCTTTCACAAACATTGACATATTTACGAATGACCAGCTAGGAAAGGTCTGGACAGAGAGAACTGAGTATTATAACTGAGAGTCTGAATCAGAAAAAAATAAATTAGAGACACTGTATAAAAATAATAACTTCTAATGATGATTTAGCTGTTGTAGTAGTGTTGTAGTGTACATGAGAAATAATGCATAAATATCTAATAGAGTTCAAAAGAAGTGATAGAAATAGAACACCAATGATATTATCTGTTGCATACTAATGGAATGAGAGAACTGGAAAGTAAAATATTGAGTATTTTTCTGTATTGTTTATGTTGGATAGGAAGTTAGGAAAGGTCTCAAGAAGAATTTTTCCCATATAAAGAAGTTTCAAGGATTTCAGAGTTTTATGCTTGCCTGTGACTTTCTAATCACTAGAGATTAACAGTACTGATATTCATTAAGGAAAATTCAAATAAGTTTCCTGGGAGTCAGGAATGAAAGACTGGACTCCTGATCAATCTTTTTAAAGCATGGACAAAAATGCAGTTCATGTTGATAAGCTGTGATCTCTGCATCCTCTGTATTTATGTCCAGCAGAACATACCTTATTTGAGATTTGCACAGGCATAAATGTCATCAGAACTTGGCTTAATATTGTCACTAAATCTTCTCTATGGAGAAGACAAATGAAAAGTGAAAAAGCAACACTTTTGCGAAGTTTCTTTGTCATTTATACAGCAACTTAGAGCAAATCAGTTTTTTCAGAGTGAGAGACAAAACTAAGGACTTGGTGGGTGAGATCCAAAATGACGATGGTCACAGCTCCACAACTGGGGAATGTCAGGTGAACCAGACCAGTGCCAAAGATTCCTCAGCTGCTCCCCAGGATGTAAACCAGGACAAACCCTCTGTTGGTTAGGCAGACCAGGACAAACCATCTGTTGAGGACTACAAAGGCATTGCCAGGGTGTACAGAGATGCAGCTAGAAAAGCAGAAGCTCAGCTTGAAATTGTCCAGAGATGTCAAAAACCACAAGAAAGGGTTCTCCAGGTACATAAACATCAGAAACAGAAGATGTTGTTGAGCCTCAGGTCTTGGGAACATAAATCCAGGTTGATGCAAACATAGAGCCAGAATCAGTGAAGGAAGGCTTGGTGTGTAAACTGTTACAGGGGTTTGACCTCTAGAAATCAATGGTTCCTGACAACATTCACCTGAGGGTGTTGCAGAGCTGGCTGGTGCTGTCCTGAGGCCCTTCTCAGTCAGTGGTAGCCACTTGAGAAGTGTTACAAGAGCAATATGCATAATTCTATATATTCTGCTTGTGAATGGAAGGGAAGATTGATCCAGACCTGCATGTTAGACAACAGTTTCGGGTAATCTTAGATGAGCATAGTCCTATGTACAGAAATCTGTGGTATTCTCATGGGACAGAGATTTTCAGAATTGTTTACTTCAAGCTTAGACTTCGATAGCACAATATTCTATAAAAGTAAAAATCCATAGCATGTACATCTGACACACATAAAGTCAGAAAAAAAAAAACCAACTCCCAAACCCAGAATAAAGCAGAAATAGAGCAGGGATTTTAAAAATATTTTTTCCACCAAGCAAACTCAGAAAATCACTGGAGACAGGAAGTGCATTTGAGTCCCCTCCAAGTACAAGTTGCCTTTATAATAATTTCAAAAAAATAAAAACTTGTTTTGTGGTAGGAATGAGGGCTCCCCAGTGAGAGTTTTAAAGACATGAAGACATTAGAAACATTTGCAGCCACTTCATTGATTTTTAAAAGAAACCTAAACAATGCAATTCTGTCAGCTAATTAAAATGGTTCTCTCCAGTTGCACTGAATTTCTTTTGGAGGATCATTACTTTCCTTGCAGCAAATTTTGGTACTTTTTTTAAGGTTTCAGATTTGTGGAAAGAAAGTTGAGGGGAGGCAATAAAGCCATACAGCAACACCAGGTACACAGGAGCAGAGACCTTTTGGTAAAGCCAGTTAAAGCAAATACCATCGATTGAGCCAGGACTTGAATGTTTTCTGATGAAAAAGTCTTATAGACTAGTATTTCCAGAAAGAACAATATCATAAACTATACAAATAAAGGAAGTGATATTTATCTTTCTTCTTATGTCACATATTAAAAAGAAATAGTTATGAAGGACAAAGTTTACTGTTCCTCTTACCCACTCGACAGGGGACAGCTTCTGACCCTGTCATCATGTAGTACTTGTTAGTGTTATTTCTTACTGGTATTCCCTAGGCACAAATGTGATTAAAAACACTTCTCAAAGGTCACTGGGCAGAACGTCTATTATCTGTCCTAAGACATGAATTACAGAAAAATAAAGCAGCAAAAAAGATGACTGACCCAGTGACTAAGCAGAAGTACAGGACTTTGCAGACCTGACCTCCAGACCCTTCTCTGCTCTGGCAAGACAAGCAGATGGACATAGATGTCTTCAGTAAGTCTTCAACATGCCTAAGCATTTCAGCTTTTTTTCTAATCCCATTTGATATTCCTCTGCTTTCTCAAGTGTCTAGACATCTCTGAAAACCTGTTACCTAGTCTCCTGAAGGGAAAGTGTTACTACCTTGTTTAGGTGCTCAGACTCCTGAACAGTCTTTTCAGAGACTAGGGTACAAGCCAGCCAGGCTAAGTTAACAGCCTGACCTTTTTTATAGCCCAAACTGGAATCAAAGGCAACAAAGTGAGGCCTAACTTAGACAAAGCTGGATGGTATGAATTACATTCAGTTTTCAAAATGTAGCTAATGTACTCACTTATTCAGAGAGGCCTGGGGCAGATTCACACATTAAAGAATATGAAACTCGTATATTATGGTAATGGAAACCATGAAAATAGATGAAGATAAATAACCACATTTGAAGAGTGCACCCCATGAATCTCCTGAACATAAAGGCAATTACCATATTACAGTATTTTAAAAAAATATATTAAAAAGTTAACCTCATAAATAGCATCAAAAATTCTGGTATTTTAAATTATTGAGATGAGAACCATAGATTGGAACTCCATTAATTAATACAATAACAATCAGAAGAATCAAATTTCTGTTATTCCTAAGCACTGGGGCTGAACAAATAAACTCATTCATAGTTACATCATTCCCCAGTGCTCCCTCATTTCGTGCAGAGATATTTGTGAGTCTCTACCTTGGACTCCTGGGTCAAGCTCTGCTAAGGTAAATGTAGAGGCAAGGATCCTGCGTCCACACATCTGCCAGTGCTCATCCACCACCCAGATAATCTTCCTACTGGTAATGGACAGTTGACTATAATTGTTTGGTTTTTTATAAGTATGTAAACCAGAGACAGCTGAAATGAGACAAAGGGAATGTCTCAGATGAAATCAGATGTGACCTTTTCAAAATGGGGAGCATTTCAATTATTTTAATTAGAAGCTTAGGAACAAGAGTTAAGTAAACTCGAAGATGTCTGCTCTTTCAACTGAGCCTGGTGGGCTGGTAGGAAACTTTGCCTGCCTGCTTTACAGCACATAGGTTTTATAGCCTCTCACTCCATTAAAAAAATAAATAAATTAGAAGCCCCAAGGCAGCCACATATTTAGAAGCAATGAAAACCCAACCTGTCTCCTACCTCTAAAGCATTTAAAGGGAAATGTACTTGGGCTTACAACCCAGGAATGAAAGCATAGCAGAATGAATTAAAACATTGTGACTTCTGTATAATCTCCATTGCTGCTCATGGCGCAAGTCTGAAGATGCCAAATTCATTCTGTGTTTCCTGATATTTCATAGAAATAAAGAATCTCAGTGCTAACAAAATTAACATTGTGAACAAACGTATCTCGTTGCAATGTCAAACCATGTAAAACCACAATGGACCATTCCAGGGGAGTCAAAACCAATTAGTTGTATCAGAAAATCTACCAGACTACAGAACAGGCCTGTGAACTTCTGCAACTGTTTCAGAGATGAAAGAAACCGCAACACAGCATGGGGACAAGAGATAAAATGAGTGGGTTCAGAAAAACTCCAAGGGAACTGAGAAGTTCATGCCCAGTTTCAAAACATACCAAAGTTTAGAAATTACTTTCTAAGCAATTTTAGACTGTTTCTCTTTTTAGAAATAAAATCATGCTCCCAGCCCGTAATGTATAGCTCATTTCCCTAAATTGACCACTGATACAGGACTCTGCCAAGAGAGTGATCTCTTCTTTCACCCCTTTGTGTCTCTGTTCATACTTTTATTCCCCTTGTGAATCCTGAAATGGAAAGATGATAATCAAGTCTGAAAGCACAGCCATTTCTAGCCTTAATTGTAGTTTGAATCACTCATTTAAAAAAAAAAAAATACCCCAACAAAACTAAAAAGAACCAACCAAAACCCAAAAATCCACCAAAACAACAACAACAAAAAACCGAACAAAAAACCAACCAAGCCAAAACACAAATACCTAAAAAACATTTCTCTGCCTCTTTGTTTCCATGACCATTATCAGATGAGCAGATAGGTCTCAAGCTGCAAGTCAAGGAAAAGGTACTGTTTCTTGGTAGGTTCATAATATAAAGCACAAGACATGGATTATCACAAAGTAAACTCAGCTATAGACATTTTTAATAAACACTGACTAATTGGAGAAATGTGTCAACCCAGGACTGTATGCAGTCCTGAGCTCATGCAGTGCAAACTTGAATCACTTTCATCATAGAAGTACTAGGTGAATGAAAGATTAAGCTAAAACAAGGTAGATCACTAATAAACTCAAAATACAGAAGCTTTATGTACCTGTCTCCCCATGTGCATTTTTAAAGTGGATTTATGTATGTATTAGTTGCTGTCTTTCACTCCTGGCAAGCATCCAGCATTGGCTGGCTGTAGGAAATGTTAAGCAACCCCCACCCCTGCATAACTACTTGGCATAGAAGGATTGCTTGTAACTTGTGCAACATGCTTCGTATTAAGGACTCCTCAGCTTCAAAGATACTCTTGAAACAGGGAATTAAGCACTTACATTGCATGCTTTGCAAGTTTAGCTCTGTGCCTCTTGATCATCATCAAAGTTGCCCTACAGAAATATTCCTCCCTCAATTTGATACCAGCATTTGAATTAAAAAAGATTCTGTACAGTATTTTAAACACATTAAAGGGAGCACTTCCACGCGTAAAATCTGGCTTGCTAGCTATCATACTGGTTTTGTGGTCTGCAATTCTAATAATAATCATAAGCCTGTTTATTGAGGATGAGGAGAGAAAACTTTGTGGGGCCATGTAGCTTACCATGCCCATTATGGGCACTCCTTTGGATTCTCTTTGTTACCTTTTTTGAGATAAGCATCTCATCTAATCAAAATATGAAATCTGCTCCACTGCTTCACAAATTAAATACAGTTTCTTGTGTCTTGTGCTTGTCATTTCCCCCTTGTCCAATTTGTTATCAAATGAAACTTCCACATCAAAGAACAAATTTTGTGGAGGTTCAGTTCTGAATTACTCCCTCTTCTTTCTACTGTCTCTATATGAAAATGAGGGGGGGGAGATGTGAGGAGGTGTCTAAAATACGTTAGAAATACTGAAGAATTAAAAGACTTTTTAATGCCAATTAAAATATGAAGGAACTCAGTTTTCCAAGGTAGCCATTTCCCACAAGACCTGTGCTCTAAATGATGCATTTTCTATAGTTTAGTGGATAAGTGAGTGTTTCTATGAAATTTAAGAGAAAAAAATCCTTGCTTTTTGGGGTCTTGACATAAGGAGGTATTTACTTGGATCATGTATGCCAAACATAATAGAAAGACAGTTATTGGTCTGTAAAAAAATAGATTTGCAAAATGGCTAATTAACAGAAAATAAAGACGTGCATTTTGTGGTATTTAACAGAAGAGACTGTGTCCAATATCCAGTGGAGTCAAAGTTTAACATCAAGGCTGGTTTTATTAATCTCATTTTAAATACTCCTTGCTAGGTTTTATCAAAACACACATTGCTTTACATTTTTGAAAGAAAATCCTTGGGGTTCATTATCCAAATTTAGGGTGAATTTAGCCTCAGTAGTTTGCAGGATTATGAATATCTACTAAGTGGCATTGTATCTATTTTCAGCAATGGAATTCAATAAAATCTATATTCTGCATTAGCTGAAAATTTATGCAAAAAGATACAGAAGAAAGCCAGCAATGTCACATTAAAACTCTTTTAAGCTAATATCAAGTCTGAGCAACTTTCCAAAAAATGCATCTGAAAAAAAAATGTCAGTGTTATTTAGCTTCAGATAGGAAACAGAACAGAAATTTAAATGACGGGGGTCTTTTTACAAAGAGATAGTGCCATTTTTTAGCAGAGACATTTCTCTTCACAGGTTTTTCAAATTATATGTTCTTGTGAAGGATGTTAAATGTCTGGGTTGTAAATTTCAAATTGTCACTGCATGATGAACTCCAAGATGAGAAAGAAAGGAAAAAATTACTTGTTTTTTAATTCAAGCTGAACATAAGCTATTGAAAATTCATATTTCATTTGTGGATTTTGCTCAACATTCACAGGAGCTGGAAGTGCTACTTCAAGGCTAGCTAGCAGAAATGAATCAGAAAAAAAATCTGAGTTGTGCTGCTGTTATTTCACCATCTTGAGGTAAAAATTAGAGCTAGATGAAACCAGAATTTTTAAAGACATTTTTAATAATTTTTTGCATTTTCTAATAACTAAAAATATTCTTTGCTGATAAACTCCAACTATTTCGTTCAGTTTGACTTTTGCATGATGGATACTATCCAAGCAAATTAGAGTGTTCTAATCCAAGAAGTTATACACATTCTGCTGTGATTCCATCAAAAACTTTGAAAATGAAACTTCATCAGAAGTGGCTGATTTCCCATGCAAAGTTTCATTCTGAGAAAACATTCGTTTCCAAGAGAAACACTCTTGGCCAGCTCTGGAAAGGATGATATGCAACCATGATGACAAAACACAGTAAGGTCCTACCTAATTTTATGTCTCTAAGGAGCATAAAGACCATGTAGTGTTAACATCTCAAGGATTTTCTTGAGATGGAGTCTCTCTTGGTTTTGCAATAGTTTAAGTTGCAGATATTTGAGAGGGAAATGAGAGGCACAGATTTTTCTCTAAGGATCATGAAGACATATTTGGTTAAAATGGATGTTGGGAGCTTGCACCACCAACAGGATCAGACTTGAAATTGTTCAGAGAACTGTGATCCTCTGCACCGCTAAGTCAACTCACACAGCTTTGGGCAGACACAATCTTTTTGTACCTCGAGCTACCCACAAGCTGTTCCTTCTAGGGCTGCTGCAAGGCTCACTTAGCTCTTCTAAAGGACTCTGAATCTACTGAAAAAAACCCAACATGTAAGCTATTGCATGCTGTCCAAATCAGTCTTGGCTCAAGAGCTGTTTGTCTTGGAAACAGCAAAGTGTCCAGGCATGTTACTGCAAAAGCCCCATTTTTCGCAAGAGATCCAAAACAAAGTGCTGCAGTAATATGGAGAAAGCAGCTAGTTTAGTCCCTTGATTGTCATGATAAGAGGATTTGTAATTATTGTGCCAATAGCAGGAGTGGACAGAATAGAGAAAAAAAAAATTTGCCATCAACAGGAGAAATAAATCCCAATTTACTACCATAGGACAGAGTAATGGAAAGGCTACTAGATGGATTAACCAATGCCTCTTTCCTCTCACTCTTCTTAGCAAAACACACACCAATGTGGGTTTATATATTTTTAAACAGGACTGTTATGGATCTTTTATGCAGTGGAAGTGTTGTGTACTATAATTCAAAAGGGATTTAAGGAAACCAAGTAAAACTGAACAACTGGGGTGAGGAGGGAGGAAAAATAAACTTGAACAAGCATTTCCATGTACATCAGATTCCAAAGAGCATAGCAAGTAGTTTTCTGCAGATATGAAATACAATTTTTATTTATAGATGTGTTCCCCATATGTTCACCTGTGGAATTCGTTCCAGTGTACCAGGAAAAAATATTGTAGCAGCTTCATAGCCACCATTTGCTGCACACTCCTGGCAGTTTCCAAAATGTCTCGAAAGAGAATGCATTCCAGCTGTCTCCTGCACTCATCCTCTGCCTGAGATGCAAGCGTAACAATGCAAAGAGAACAAAGCTACTCCCCTGACAAAGGCAGCATTAAATACTGGCAAGGAAATAAGAAAGAAAATATTCTTTTCAAACATAGGGAAAGCACACAAGTTCACATTTTTTCTTCTGCTTGTTTCCTTAGTAAGGGTTTGTGTATCACAGAGATTAAAAATGTAACACATACTTGCTTCAGTTGCTATGGTAATTCTGTGGGGTTTGGGGTTTATTATTATTATTATTATTTAACTGAATAGCACTGTAAATAGCTATATAAATGTCCAGAACACAAAACACAGCTTTGCCCCCGGCATCTTCTATTTACACACTCCTCTTTTTCGGCAAAACTTCATTATTGTTGCTTTTAATGAATATGCACACTCTATGCATTGAAGCAAATCTGAAGCAGAGCAGTACAGGAAATTGAATCCCCACTAATGAACAGCATGGTATTTGAGACTGTTTCAGAACCCAAATGTCACAGGTGTTCAGGTGGAAATTATTTGTCATCTTACGAATTCAGAAATGGAAGATTATGAACAGGACTTTCAGAGTGATCATCTTTTCAATATCACCAACTCACCACTAGTGGAAAGGAGCCACTATGCTGGATGTTCTGGGGAAAGTTAGGAGAGACTGAAAGGTTTGAAATCGGCATTTGCTGCTATGCCTCTCTGAGGGGAAGAAAGGGATATTCCCATGCATCAGAAAACTTTGCAAATTAAAAGTATCCAAAATCTTGAGCATGCTAGCAGTTTTATGACCCAAATCTTCTAACTTAACAGGACACTGGCAGTCAGTACCTGCCAAGCATCATTAATAGCAGAAGACGTGCTGGGTTTAAGGATTGGAGAATTGGAGAAATGCAGTTGGAAAAAAAAAAAAAAAAGAGTCAGACAAGACATATGTCTGATGAGGAAGGGACTTCTCTCCAAAACTGGTTTTGATAGCCAGACATGTTCAAGCACAATCACAGAAATGCAACGACATCACTGCAGGTGCAGTCAGATCCATGCTCGATGCTGTACCTAAGTGTGGAAGTGCCAATGCTGTGTGCAGGCAGAGCTTTTCAGAGAGCTGGGAGAGGTAACATAGAAACACCAATCCATCAAAGTGTGGGTGGAGCAATGCTCTGGAGAGCAATTTTAGCATGCAGAAAGATGCAGAATACTAAAACTGCAGGTTATGGAAGAAGAGCTGATTAAAATGAATTGTTGGGGCTATGCAAGGAGAAAAGTAAAATGTGAGATGGAAACCAGCAGAAATAAAAGGAAAAGGAAAGTAAAGAGGGAATAAAGACATATTTATCATCTTTCTTACAGCATATGTGGATTGGTTAGAGGGATATTGTAACTTTCTACCCTTTTCTGGTAAGTGTTAGCCTAGGCCTTGTACATCTGCCTTTTCTGAAGAGGCTTCAGATAAATTGGGTCTTCTCAGAACAGTCCCTAGACCAGAGTATTTTGACTATGTTCTGAGTCGCTTATGCAGACTGCTTCCCTCTGTGCCATCCTCCACAACTCTGCACCAAGTGGATAAATAACAGTCTCCTTAGCAGAAAAAAAATATATTTAACAGAAGGAATAGTCCCCTTAAAGAAAATGTGGGGGTTTTTAAATATCAGTCTATCTGCAGAGATATTTATGGGTCTTATCTAAAGGCAAGCTACTTCCTGAAAAAATTGGTAGGTCAATTTTATCCATCCACCTCATGGATTCTCCAAAAACTAATTCAACTCTCTCCTCAAAAAGTCAAATTGACAGTTTATCTTTCTGCCTTCTTGAACTGTCCCACTTGTTTTTGTCTCTGAAGCTGAGTGAAACAAAAGGTAAAATTGACCAGTCTGTATAACCTGAAGGTGAAGGGTTGAGGAACTGGCTAAGATGTGGCTCAGCCTTCTCGTTCCTCTCGCTTTTCACTTTTGCTCTACTATGCTAAACACATAAATCTGTATTACAAACAATCTATAGGTATTATTTTACTTAACATAAAGACATCAAGTCAGATTAGCAATATTGTGTGCTCTTTGAATAAAAGCAATAGGGTAGATATTTTCAGAGTAGTCAAAAAATATAAAAAAAAGCAGTTTACTTTCTCCCTTCTCATGAAGTTAATGCAGAGTTCTCCATCTCTCAAGCTCTATCAAACTGTAAAAGAATTAAAACACACTTCTTTATTGCTTCCTCTTCAAGTGTTAGTTATTCAGTTGCCAGGGTAACATAAAAAGCAACTACATAGCTCCAAAGTACCAAGGTTCATACTTCCTGATAGGAGCGATATAGGAAACCAGCATGCTGAACATGAACTTGAAATACTTTCCAAGGCAAATAAAAAGTAAAAAAAGTAACTCTTCTATATATAAGAGAAACCCAAGACATGATTTAAAAGTTATTACAGACCCTCTTGAGCAGTGCTGCTGTCTCTATTAATTATTAATTGTCTGTATCCTTCCCTTGGTATTGCTTCTTCCTCTCTACTCAGGGCCAATTTGGAAGACCTGTGCTGATAAGATGCAAAGAATGACCCAGCTGTGGTCAGAACCTGCACACTCTGATCCCAGCCTCCCGTGATTACAGTTTTATTGATTACATGCTACACCCTCAGGCATTAGCCCTGATCTGATGTTTGAAATACCTCCTCTCAGCCTGGCTTCTGTCACACCAGTAACTACAGTTAGAGCTCCCCTAACTGGGTGCAATTTTACCCCTCACCAGTTCTGTGGAAAGTAAAACAGAGTGGATGACCTTAGAATTTCTAGCCAAATTCTAAATATGAACAACTGTTTGGTTTTGAAAATTAAATTTACTGTACTTCAAATATCAGGCCTTCAGGCCAGGAATACTGCTGTTTAAAAGACAGCAGTGTGAGCAAGGATGAGTTTTTCAAGGCATAATGGAAGAAAAATCTGGAGGACTTGCATCTGTGTGCTCCAAACTTGATTTTAGTATAATTCTTATTTGTTATTAGGCAATGTGGTCAGCTAAGTGGAAGACACAAAAAAACTGATGTTAAAAACATCTCAAAGAAATAGGGTCCAGGAAGCCCACACTTGGTGCTGCCACTACAAAAAATGATCCAGACTTTTAAGTATATGTACATATGTTCATAGGAGGGATGCTGATGGCTTATTTTTGATGTTTATTGCTTTGGGTCTCTTAGAAGTATCTAGACTTCAGGAGAGATTTGAAACCATGTTCCTAGCAAGTATCCCAAGAGCTAGTAATGCCAATGGCAAGGGCAGGCTAGAAAAACAATTGTCTTCAATATATTTATTGGTGGTTGAGATTAAATGAGAGGAACATAATATACACCTATGCCTGTTCTTTCTTAATTGAGAGCTGAGCAAACAAACATGTAGAGACACCTGTATAAATCTTATTAATACTTCATTGAATGTATAGATTTTACTTTTTTTGCTCCATTTGTTTTTTATTTTTATGTATCTGGTGTTGAAAAAACCTTCTTGATAATTATGGATTTCTTTTCAATGTACACTGTTCAATGTAAAAAATGTACAAGCATTCAAATACTTGTTAAAAAAATTGAAGATACATCAGTTGGAGCTCATATGGCGCTACCAGCCTCTCTTGGTCTTTCAGGATTTTCAGGCTTTTTAAGAAGAATTTCTATTGCAAAGTATAAACACATTGAGGTATTACTTTAAAAATTAAACATAAAATTCCTTATTACATGCTTAGCAAGAATTTTGCTTTGATTTGTTCTTCATAAAAAATTTATGTCCTCTCGAATCAGAAAGAAAACAAGAGAAATATTCATGCCTCTACATTAAGTAAGAAATAGTTTAACAGTCAATTAATCCATTCATGATGAAGTAAAACATATTAAGTGATGTTAAGGAAATATATAATTCATAAAAATACTGTTATGAAATTATTTTTATGATTCTGTTCTACAATATTTATGTTCTTATGACATTAATTTCTAAATTAGTTTGGGTGTTAATTACAAAGTGTAAATTTATACATGTGATAAGCAAAATTTTATATTGATCATATCCGTATAAAGGCATATTTTCCAATTAGTAGCATTTTTAAAAAAGCTTATGTAGACCCACAGTCTTCAAAGTTGGTTGGTTTGGTGTGTTTTTGTTGAAGTTTTTTGTGCTTTACACTGGGTTTTATTTTGGCTTCGAAATCATTACTGAGATAAAGTTTCCAGTACAATAACCCTAGTTAATATCTGATGCTTTCACTTCTCTTTTACATCTCTGTTGTTCAAATGTCAGTGGTTTTAGCACTGAATTTAACCTTTACACATTTTTCTCTTGCTCCTGAAACCTTTCTAGTTCTTTCCTCTGCTGGATTTGGCTGACAGTAGACCAGGATGCATCATGCACACATTGCTGTTCAAATTCCTCCAGGCATTTCATGGCAAGCCTATTGAATGACGTTGTTCTGTCAGAGCAGGCATACAGAACTTCAAGTCTGAAAGCCTGTTAGATCCCTCAGAGGAATGTTCCAAACAAGGCAAAAGCCCACCTTTGTGGACTGTGATGACCTGGAAGGTCCTCAAACATTTTGCTCTTTCTTCACGAGTTTCTAAGAGTGAAGTGAAGAACCTGTAACCCCTGTGGCACAAAAAGCTGCATTTGCTGCCAAACTAACACTAAAACCTGTAGGCACAGTTAGGAGCTATATCTAGTGACTCATTCCTCCACTGGATAACCTCAAGCAAATTCTAAGATACAAACCTATACTAAAAACGAAAGTTGTCATTACTTGTTAAAGGGCTATTCTACAGTCTAATGTCTCATTTATAATGTCTATCTTACCCTGGGTAAAGCTGACCCTTTTTTAGGGACTCCAAGTAGGAACCAGATGTAGATTGAAGTATTCAAGCAATTTCATGTTCTCAGTAAATGTTAAGTAGAAATAGCAAGACATTTGTGATTCATTTCTTGTTAACCATGGAGTAACTGTTCTTTTTCAACACCTTTTTTACCCTTGTAGCCTAATGAATCTTACATGAATGTTCACCCTGTTTTGTGATAGGGAAAATGAGGCAAAAAAAAAGGAAATTAAGTGGCTTCCAAAAATTAGAGATGTACGGCAGTAGTACAGTGCAACATTTTACCCATTGGGTCATGTTGTTTCCTTCAGGAATTGAAATATTAATTATTGACCATGCATGGCAGGTGAGTGCTGTGTTCCTAATCTCTGCCTATATGGTTGAATTTGCTTTTCTTGAACACCATTACATATCGCTGCCTCTCTGTAATAGGGAGCACACAGCTGTTTTTTGAGTTTCTCTGTTCTCTCTGCTAGAGAATTCTGATTAAAACCTCAATAAAAATAGCAGTTTATCAGCTGATGCATTCCATAGGGCTAACAAACATCATAATTCTTGGTGGCAAATGGTTAGCATGGATGTTTATTTAAACCTGGCCAAGCCTCTCTGGTTCTGGAAGGTGTAAAACTCCTAAGGCCAGGCTTATGAAAAAATTGTGTGCTAAGAGGATGAGCATAAACTCCAGACAATAGAAAGGAATTTTGCTTAATGTAAAATACACACACAAGTTACAAGCCTGGATCCAGTTTAAAATGAAATAGTTTGAAAGGGGATTTTCTTACAGTGCTGCCATCTATGAGTTTGGCTAGGTCCCAGAAAAGCCGAAAAGAGTTTTTTTCACATTTTGATTACTTCTACTGCTAGTTTTCTTCCACTCCCAGAAAACAAGATCACAAAACCCCACTTCTATCACTCATGGAATACAGTATAAGCCCTTAAAATAAAAAAGAAAAATGTAGGTGTCTAAGAGCATCCATTTTTTTTCCCCTTGGCATCTTATTCACTCATTATAGCCACACATTTAAATGCTTTGGTACCTCATCCAACCAGGTGCTACCAGCAAGTCTATGAGAATTTCTCAGAATGTGCATCACTGAGGAGCTCCTACTTTGGAGCTAAACTCTAAAAAAGACATGATGTTGGTAAAGTTTTAGTTCTCTCACACTTTTTCAAACAGTAGATTTTCAGTGATATTGCTTAACTGACAGAACTGTATTAACATTATCTATTTATATATACATATATATATATATACATACGTATGCATGGTACACATTTAGAATTCATTTAAACCTCCACTGAAAGAGATCAAGTCTTTTCTGAATTTAATGGGAGGGGGCTCAGGCCTTTCATATACTTATTCTGCAACTGGTATTTATATGCCTTCATCCTGTTCCTGATCCAAGCCTAGTGAATTCAATAGAAAATGACATCACTTGACTTCAGCGTAAGAACAGTTGGTCATTTAGTCAAAACTGGTAGCTTGAGATCATTTTAACAAATCATCAAAAACCAGGGTGGGAGAAGTGAGAAGCCATCTAGTCTATTCTCTGCTTCAGCAGAGTATCAAATATAACTACCATATTCCTGACAGATGTTTACCCAATCTGCTCCTGAAATCCCCCAGTGACAGTAACTCCATTATACTGTTAGGAAATTTCTTCCCAAACTAAAATATTCTGATAAGAATCCCTAATATCTAGCCTGAATCTTTCTCTCTGCAGTTTATGGCCAATTATTTTCTCTACCTACAGAAGGAAAAGAGTTTCTCCAGTTGATTCGCATCTTTCTCAAAGTGTTATGCTTGTAAATAGACACATTTCTCCAGCTGAGGCAACATCTGTCCTGAGTAGATGAAAAAGATGGACCAGGCTATAGTCATCTCTCCATCCCAGTAAAAGAGCTGACCTTTCCCCAGCAGTGTGCCATTGCTGATCTGTGCCACCCACTGACAAATGTTCAGCTTACAATGTGCTGTGCCTCCCAGACCTCCAAGACCATATCTGAGTCCTTTGTCCCTGATCTTATCTTTGTGCGATTGTTCATGCCTAATCCTGTGCTTCTCTTCCTTGAACTCCATGCATTTTTTCAGATTGTTTCTTAAGATCTTTGAATTGGATCTGTTCCTTCCCAGGACTTTAGTTTTTTTCCAGCTAGGCACTGTAAATTTAGGACATATGCTTCTTCTCCTGCTATCCACTCCATTAGTGACAACATGCAATTCACCACACCCAGGAGAGATTCTTGCAGACCCCTACTCAGTATCTGCTCCTGGCTCATCACATAACCTGCCAGAGTTCAAGAGGCATTTGCACAATGCTCTCAGGCACATGGCATGACTCATGGTGTCCACTGCAGGGCTAAGAGTTGGACTTGAATATCCTTGTGGGTCCCTTCCAACTCAGCATATTCTATGATGCTACTGTATGTACTGCTTTCCAACCAGTGTTTTATTCAGTTTATAGTGATTTGATCCAGACTGTGCCATAAGACAATGACGCAAGCCTGGGTGCAAGTAGATGTATAACATTTATTTACTTCATATTTATGCTGTTTATTACCTTATTAAGCAAAGAAATTAAACTAGTTTGACACATTCATTTTATAAATCCATGTTAGTTCTTATTCTTTTCCTTGTTACACAGTTGTTAACAAATCTTCATTATCTGTTCCAGTGCTTTTCCAGTGACTGCTGCTAAGCTGGGGGGTGTTGCTGTTGCTGTGTTTCACAGGTAGACAGTGCCTGTTTCTGCCTCCTGTCACCACATCCATGAATGAACTGCTTGCTCAAGGCTGTGACACTGCTGACACCTATTCTTGACGTTCTCTGCAAACTTCATCAGGTCCAAACCAATTAAAATGGACATACGTTCCTTTCAAATTCATTCATTTATTATTGTTATGTCTTCCCAGTGTTTGTATAGAACTGGTTTTGTTGATTTTTTTTAATTCTAAACTAATCTTCAAAACATTTTATCTTGTCTTACCAGGATACCAAATACAATATGAAATGCCTAATGCATGCTCTGATTATTCCCTGCAGCACTGTGAACATTACACTGACTGACACATCAGCAATAAAATGCTACACAGTAAAATAAGTCACTAAAAATCTAACATGTTAATTACAGAGGCACTTCTTTGCAATAACCCTGAATAGAAGGCAGATTGTGAAAGAAGCCACTAAAGCAAATGTAAAATTTAGAGTATGTATTCTTTGCCTTTCTTAATTTTCATTAATTGAAAAAGGGTTTTTTCAGTAATTATCTCTGAATAATTAAATATTCTAAGTCTACTTATGTCTGTATTTTTGTTTTGCCAATAGTCATCCAAATATCAAAGACATAATTATAAAAACATGAGTGGAAAGGAAACTTTAAAAAAATTTTGTGCCACGATATTAATTCTTTTAGTGGTTACTTGATTCAAAAAAAAATTTGTTATATAATTGTCTTTAGTTCCAGAGACTGCTCTTTACTATGGATTTGAGTTCCTTTAATTATTCATGAGATGTGCCCTGATAATGCAAAATACATTCCAAAACCTACATTTTTTTTAATACCATGGACTGCAAGTAAATTGGTAGCCCATAGTAACAACATATGTTTATAATTATGATTACCATCAGGGAGTTCAACCTCACTGAAGGATAGAAAAGAGGCCCAAGCAGGGAAACTCAAAAAATCTACGGGAAAAAAAAAAAAAAAAAAGAAGGGAAGGAGAAAGTTGATATGGGAAAACCACTCTTGAATAATGGAAAAGACTAATTTGCAAAAACAAGCAAAACTTTCAACTGACTGCTGCAGAAATTGCAATATTTTAGTGAGCAAAAAATATTTAGTAACTAACTATTTTCACTATTCAACTGATCTGTGCAATGTTCTCCTCCTAAGCCCTAAACATAAATTCTCTGAATTTGTCAGCAAAAAACCTGCTAACTGATCGGCTACCTGACAGCAAGAATAAAACACTGCAAATGCTGCTTTGTGTTATTAATATAGTATGCATACATTTAAACGTGCCATAGCTAATGCTGAATTGTTTCCATTACAAAACTCATTTTATGAGTGTTCAATAACTCAGCTCTTTGAAATCACACTGAGCTGAAGTTGGCAAGCTTCACTTGTGTGTGCACAGAAGATATGACTTTTACAGCACATAAGTGAAAATCTCTAAGTTGTGGATGAATCCTGGAAGATTCACATTCAAACCTCTTGAAATACAGGGAAAATATTCCAGAATTGTCACTGTCCCTTCTATTAAATTCAGCAGGTTCAAAAAATAAAAGTTTCTCAGGGTTACAGGTACAGATTTATCAAGATATTTTTTAATCTAAAAAAAAATCTAATTCAGTAAACGGATGAGATATATTACTTTTACTAGGAAGTGAAAAATAATGAAAAATTAATTAAAGGTCTTTCAAATAAATCCCATTTTGAGATTTTTGATTTTAGAGATTTTTCTTTTGAGATTTTTTTCCTTAAATGAATGGTTTGCTAAAGAAATTTCAGGCTAGGTAAGTTTTGCAATTTTAAAAATAGATACAGTTTAAATAACCGGTATCTTATGTGATCAAAACTTTTGAGGTAACTTCAAAATGATGCTAGACTTAATTCACAATGACTTGTTTTATGTAGCTTGTTTTATGTAATTGAAAATCTCTTTTCATGTTGAAAAATGACTGCAGCTGCAGTATTTCTGCACCTCTTCACACTGTTAGGGTGAATTAGAACATGAATTTCATGTAATGTTGTGGGAAGCAACTCTCTTATCTGGCTCCAGCCTCATTCAAAGTGTGATTCAGCCCTGAAGAGGCCACACTGGCCTGGAAAAAGCTCATCAGAGCTAAGGGAAGGAGAACCATTTGACATTTGTATTGCAAAAACAAAATAACTTGAAATTCATTATACCTGCAGGGCAATGCCAACTCACAGGACTTTAGTGGTGTGTATCTTCTAGCCCCAGCTTCAGGATTCACATGGTTATGATTGAATCTCAACTTTCTTCCTTTCTTTTATTTTTCTCTTTCATCATTTTTAAGAACTGCATTTCCACACTTCATGGTTGTAGGAAAAAATGTCTGATAAGGAAATTGTTCGAAAGCAAGCGAACGGTAAGAATTCAGTTCAGAAACTGGAAAAAGCTGAAAAGAGGCAGATTTTCAATAAAATAGTGCACATGTCCTCTGGAGTGTTAGGTAATAGAAGCTTTAAATTAAGTTGGTTTCTAGTTGAACTAATGGTGACTTCTGATGCTTAATTGGAATGCAAAAAGATTAAATAATAATAAATAACAAACCTCATCGGAAGCAGTGTCATGCACTATTGGTCAAACACGTTCATTAATTTTCATACCCTAGGGTTTATAGTGAAGAGGAAAAGGTATGGACTGAAGTTTTAAGTTTTTTATTTAGTGGTCACGTCTCCTCTAAAGTGTTTCTGAAACACAGTAACATATCTACAAATTTATCTAGAAATACTATTGCTACATTCAGCCAAACTAGTCATTGCCCTTTGAGTCATCCAAAGCTCTGGAAGGCCTTGGACACTGGTTCTCCAGCAGGCAATGATTTAACAAAAAGACCCCTACAGGAAGAAGTCACATTGATCCAAAAACTGACTGCACTTAGATGGAGGTGTAAGACACAACTTTGTTACAGAGCCAGGAACAGCACCTGTAAATAATTTTCTGTTAAAAGAAACTTTTTGAGCACATGAATTTCCTGGAAAAGAGGAAACTGGTACAGAAAAAAAAATCCTCCCTTTGAATTCTTATTTCTTGATTTTGCTTGGGACCTGAGTCCTCAAACTTATCACTGTGGTAATTACTGGCTACTTCTGGAAAGTGTGAGCCTTTCTTTAGACTTTATAACCCAGCTTTCAACTTTTTCCTTTAGTCTCACAACAAAGGTAACGTTCCATTACTACATAATAAATAGTAAAGTCAGTCTTAGGCCCTAAAAATCTATTCCCAGTAGAAATAACTGACTGGAGGGCCCCATGTTTCTTTGAAATGTCTTTACATAATAGTTACATGGGAAAATCTTATGAAGATCTTTCATTCTTGCCTATATAATGCCGACTTTATCCCTGCACCTTGGATCTGAACTAGCATTACATGATCACTAAAAAGATGAAAGCAAATAGCCCTTCAGGCTTTGAGAAGTGGGAACTGATCACAGTTCCAGTTGACTTCAATGGTTCTTTGTGTGCCTCACAGCCCTGTGAACCACATCCTGAAATACTGAGCAGGTATGTCTTACCGAGGATTAATAATCTTAGCAACACATTTTTTATTTCTGAAATCAAGTCTCAGAAGGTAAAATGCTCAAAGTTGTTTTTATATGGGAAAAATTATGTACGTATCTGAGGAATGTATGGCTTATAGCCTTTATATCTAAGAACCGACTGGCTTGTTTCCAAAATATGTGATGGACTGATTGATTGATTTGAAAATAAATCTGAAAGATCTTTTTACAAAGTATTTAATAAACTACAAACATTTTATACCCATGCCAATTATTATTGGCATGATTACAAAATTAATATATTGTTATACGTATTAAAAAATGTTTACAGTTTCAGTTTCACAAACTTTTGGGAATTTAGTGATTGGAAATTGTGACCAAAATCATAAGCACTGTTTAAGCATTTAAATAAATAGTATTTGAAAGTCATTTTAGCCAGACCTTATATTGCTGCTGAGTGATAAAACAACCAGACTTGAAAACTGTAATAATCACATAGTAAGGAAACAGTTTGGAATTGGAATATTGCAGGGAATAATACTTCATCTGGGGGTAGAAATCACTATGCAAATGATAGGAAGATATAGCAAGGTTCCCCAAGACTTTAAGGTCCTCTAGATCCTAATATTATTTCAGTTTTGAAGGGGTGAATCCACTCCAAGGGCTGACTTCCACTATCTGCTTGTTGTTTGATGATTGTGATTTATAAACAACTGAAACTTTTTTTGCATTCTTTAGGCTGATTCAAGCTTTTTATGACTTGCTGTGTCATGGAGTTGGGACAAGATTTTATTTGAGTTCATTAGCCCATGGACCCCTCATGACCAAGGATTTGGGTCTGCTTCCTGACATAAGGAGACACCTTTTCCTTGACATGGGGAGAAAGATATTTGGTATTTCTGTTTCTTCTGACATGTGTACAATAAATTCATGTTTAAAGTATGCATTACAGATGTCAAAGAAAAAAGAGAAGTATTTAGAAGAGCTTTTGCTTAGGAATTCAAGTTCTTTATATACAAATACTTTCTTCAAAATTATATTCCTTCCACTTCATCTTGAATAAATGGTGGGCAGTCACTGAAACCTGGGATGGTCTGAATGACAGCAGTATTGAAGTATGATTATACACCAGATGCATGGGTACCAGTGGAGGGGCACTTATTCCTCTGCAACTAAAATCACAGGGCAACACTCTCTGCTGAAGACAATACTCATTTTAGAGCTCAAAGACAACAGATCTTGAATGGAAGCAGACTAATGTATTATGTGACAAAGCCACAGCAAGGATCTGATTTAAAGAACCAAACATACAACCCCAAAATATAAAGCAATAAATTAAACCAAAACCAGGATAAAGTACTCCTTAACTTTCAAAAGTGTGGAGGAGAAATATATTATGGGGTACTTCCATTTGGAAGGCAGATGTGGAAACTCTCACCTAACAAATAACAAACTTCTTTCTTGCAGTTCAGCCAATAGTAACAGTAAAATAACTTAAAAGAAGTTGCACTCAATATGAGATATCTATTTTAGATTGTTCTTAATATTAACTATGTAAAAATATAAACTATAGATAGGATGTATATGCATGATCTGTTGATTTCATATAGACAGAATTTGAAATTACGAAAAACAGATGCATTTAAGATTTTTGAACAGCTAGTTTCGCAAAGATACAGAAAGCTCTGAGCAAGACTGATGGGTCAGGAAAGTTAAAGATAACAAAAAAAAAAAGATAAATAAGAGCTTTTTTAAAGCTTACTATCTAGGAAAAAAAAGCACAATTTCTCAATCAAAATCCAAGGAAGGACTGAAAAGAAACTTAGAGGCACTTGAGAATATCCAAGGCTGACAGGGCTCATGGAGTTTTTTTGTTTCTTGATTTTGTTGGGGGGGTTTTGGGTTTCTTGCTAAGCATATTATTGTACCAATAGGGATTTTTAGCAATGCCTTGACTATTTCAAGAGGACAAATTGCTAAGATAAAGAAACACCTGACGTCCTTTAGATATGACAAAAGGTAATGCACACTGGGATGATATATTTTTAATGCCTTAGTGACAGAGTTGAGTGTTAAAAAAAAAGTGACTTGGTATAAATATTCAGAAGTCAGTAGATCTCGGTAATCTTCACACAGGTATATTAAAGGAATGGCCAATAAACTGTTTGTCATACTGATGTTAATCCATAATAAATCTTGTTGCATTAAGGAAATTCTAGATGATTTGCAGAGTGCCACTGTGCAAATACTTAAAAAGTACCAAGTGATAAAATCAGATAACTATTGCCCTAGGTTTAATCTAGTGATTAAACCAATGGGATATCACATACAGTACTAACCTGAATAAAAATTGACGTTAAGAAATCTCAATAATGCCAGTTAATCAGTTTTAATGACAATATATTTAATCAAATCTGACTTATTTTTAATAGATTACAAGTCTGACAAAAGTTTAAAAATTGATAAATAATTTAATTGAATGCAATATAATTGATAAATAATTTAATTGAATGCAATATACTTAACCTTTTTATAAGGCACTAATTTGTAATGTGTAACCATCCAGTTGAAACACGGGCTGTCTACAATATCAAAAAGCCCATATTTCATTAATGGAGTCCTGAACGACTGACCAGTTGCTAGCACAAGGAGTTTGAAAGGAAACCCTAAATGGGGGTATTTATATATCCCACACTATTCTGTTTGGCTTTGAGTTACTCAACTTTTTTTTTTACATGATTATTTGGAAATAGTAATAAGGTCACTACTTGTCATATTTCAAGTTAAACCTAAAACTGAACGTGCAGGAAAAATCTAGAATAAAGCAGAATAACGACCATTCTGGGTGCCAATGAGAAGATATCTGCTTTTAGAGAGCAGATATCTCACATTTAATTATCTACACTCTGTGACTAGTGTTTGCACTGCAGTATCCATTGACATGTCCATGTGTTCCTCTTTTCCATTCTTTTTCAGTAGAAGAGAGCTGAAGAGGTCTGTACAGCATGTCCATGCAGGGCAGGGAAGACCAGAGGTGAATGACCATGCTGGGATGAAAGCAGCTGATGTTATTTGCGACCCATAACCAAGGCTGGACTAACACATGAGTGCCAAGGCTGGACTGCACAGTGCTGTACCACACAGCACTGGGATTTAACTGACCATCTTACTCCTTTAGGGAATTCCCTGCCATGCTCCCCTGGGCATCAGAGGCACACCCATAGAGCCTCAGAGCTCAGGCCACAAGCCTCTGGTAGTGATTTAATCCAAGCCTCCCATATACTGAAAATCGTGGGATGTTTTGGTTTTTCTGCTACAGAATGCAAACAATCCTTATTTATACAGACACAGAAAATGAGACAAAGGATTTGCAGAACTGCGATGAAAGCCATAAAAATCGTCTTGTAGGAACCACTACTTTTGCCCAAAATAAGCTACTTTGTGCACTGAACTATGTGACTTAAAAGCACCTCACCTTCTTTTGTTCCATAATTCACCACTGTTTCCAATATATGAACTTCTTTTCCCAATTCTTCTTTTAGCACATGTCCCCCCACCTTTTTTCAAATTAAGGACTCAATATCTGTTATTCTAATATTTTAGGGTTTATTTTTGCCAGAAACATTTAAATGGATAAATAATGAACAGAAGATAACCCAACCTGCAAAATGATGGTAAATTGAAAGAGACAATAGTTTACCAATTAATATATAAGAATCATTCAACAATGCCTGTATTTGTGACACTGATTGGTTAGTGTATTTGGATACTGGTAATTTCTCTAGGAAGGAAAAGTGAGTAGACAGCAGAGACCAAATTACTAAATTATCCTGTTACACTTTTATTTAGAAATGTAAAATTCATGCAGACAGACTTTGAATAGACTGGATTTTAACAGCAAAGTAGTGCAATTCAAGCTCAGGCACCAGCTAGCAGAAAAGATATTTTTCACCATCTGCTTTTGGAAAATCCAGATTCTTGTTCGCAGTACAGCTCCCACACATTTTTTCTGAGTGTTCATCTTCCATCCTAAAAGATTTTTAACCTGGTAATACTTCTGAATTCAAAACCCTGTGTAAATTCATGTCCCTTCCTGAAATCAATGGCAAAGCTCACTTAGACTTCAATAAGGCAAATAAATTGCCCTTTAAATTTTAGAAGTCTGAAGTTGGCCATCTGGCTCCAGATGGTCTGAAACTACTCTTTCAGGACTGATTCCCCAGAGCTATCTTAGAGAGCAGATTCCATTCCTGCTGGGATTGGAGCCATCAAGTCTAGGGTCACTTCGCCAACACAAATGGGAAGCCACTTCTACCAGTGAACAGCCCACCTGCTTTTCATATAGTACTCCTTACCCTTCCTTTCACCAAACTGCTGACATTTCTCTTACCAACAATTACACATACCCTCCCCCATCAAAACAAAAGTGCCCTAAGTTAGATGCAAACACCATTTACTGGTCATTCTAGGTTTGTGTATCTCTGCATTATTATCAGTGTATATTCTGAATTATATCGTTATATATTCTGTATATTTTATATACATATCTACATACCAGGCAAGGAAGACAGGAGACCAGTATGGCTGGGTAGGAACCTGCTGGTTTAACTAAAGAGAAAGGTGGCTGAAGTAAGGACAGGAGATATCTGCAGGAAGAATATGGAAACAAAGATTGGTTGTGTAGGGAGACCAAGATGAGGCTGGAATTGAACCTGACAAAGGAAGCAAAAAATAAATAACAGGAAGAGCTTCTAAAAGTATGATAACCAGAAAAGAAAGGTCAGAGGAGTTATACCCCCCTAATAAACAGTACTGGAAAACTAGTATCAATGATGAGGATAAGGCTGAGGTACTCCACAACTTCTTCAGCTCAGTCTATAATGGCAACCTTTCTTTCCACTCTGCTCAAATGGATGGACAGCAGGATGGGGACTGGGGGAGCAGTCTTTCCCACTGTAAGAGAAGATCAGGTTTGTGACTACCTGAGGAAACTGAATGTACATCAGTCTATGGGATCCAATAAAATTCACCCCAGAGTCCTGAGGGAATTGGTTGATGTAGTTGCCACTCTCCATGATATTTGAAAAGTCTTGGTAAAGAATGAAGTCCTAGGTGCCTGGAAAAACAGCAATATTGTACCTGTCTTTAAAAAGAGAGTAGAAATGAGGATCCTGGGAACTGCCAACCTATCAGCCTCACTTCTGTGACTGGGAAGATCACAGAACAGATCCTTCTAAAAGCTGTTCTCCATGGAGAAGCTGCCCATGGAGGACAGGGAGGTGATTCAACATGGCCAGCAGAGCTCTACCAAGGGCAAGTCCTACATGACCAACCCAGTGGTTTTCTGTGATGGAATGACTGCATCTGTGGACAAGGGAGGGACTACAGATGTCTTTTATCTGGACTTCTATCCCGACTTCTAAAAAGTCCCCCTCAACATCCTTCTCTCTACATGGGAGAAAGGTGGATTTGATGAGTGGACTGCTAGATAGTTAACAAAGTGGTTGGATGCATCCAGAGGGTAGTGGCCAATAGCTCAGAGTCCTGACAGTCATCACTGACAAATGGTGTCCCTCCCAGATCTGTACTGGGATACGGTAATATCCCAGTATCTCCATTCATGACAGAGATGGAGGAATTGAGTGCACCCTCAGTAAATTTTCAGATGGCTGAGTGCTGAGGTGGCCACACCAGAAGGGTGGGATGTCATCCAGAAGGACCTGGACAAGCTCAAGAAGTGGACCCATGTGAGTCTCCAAAGATGGAATAAGACCAAGTGCAAGGTGCTGCATCTGGGTTGGGGCAATCCCAGGTATCAACACAGGCTGGGGATGAACAGATCCAATCCAGCCCTGCTGAGAAGAGCCTGGGGATTCTGGCTGATGAGAGGCTGGGCATGAGCTGGCAGTGTGTGCTCACAGCCCAGAGAACCAAACATGCCCTGGGCTGCATCCAGAGCACTGAGGGCACCAGGGCAAAGGAGGAGATTCTGCCCCTCTGCTGCACCCCAGTGAGAGCCCACCTGCAGGGCTGCATCAGCTCTGGGGCCCCAGCACAGGAAGGACAGGGACCTGCTGGGGTGAGTCCAGAGGAGGCCACCAAGATGATTAGAAGGTTGGAACACCTCTCCTATGAGGAAAGTCTTGAGAGAATTTGGATTGTTCCAAAAAGAGAAAGCTTCAGGGTGACCTAATTGTAGACTTCCAGTACCTGAAGGGAGCTGACAGAAAAGATGGAGAGGGGTTTTTTACAAGGGCACATAGTGACAGGACAAGGGGGAATGACTTCAGACTGAAAGAGAATGGGTTTAGATTAGATATTAGGAAAAAATTCTTTACTGTGAGGGTGGTGAGGCCCTGGCACAGGTTTCCTTGAGAAGCCGTGGATGCTCCATCCCTGGAAGTGTTCAAGGCCAGGCTGGATGGAGTTCTGAGCAACCTGGTCTGGTGAGAGATGTTCCTGCCCATGGCAGAGGAGCTGGAACTGGATGACCTTTAGGGTCCCGTCTGACCTAGGCCATTCTATGATTCTGTGGTTCTATGGAATATTCATAAATACATATATATATATATTCAATATATATTTATCAGCATATATTACAAATTATTTCCTGTTAATACGCTTGCTACCATAATAGCAAATATTAACATATTTCATGTCTTTCAAAACAGTTTACAATCCAGAGGGCCTGCTGTACTCCTACAGAGGGGCTACTGTACTCCAGTTTAGTCTCAGTTTGGAAAAAAGGGGGTTTTATGTAAGCATGATTAAATGCGAACTAACCAAGCTTTCACTCTTGTATACATGTATCAGTCCATTTTAGTCCCTATCATTCTCTTCACTGGGAAATTATGTTTGCAAGTGTTTTATTTACTATTTATAAAAGATTTCATTCTCCTGTGTAACATGATTCAGTGGTCATTTTTTGCCAAAATTTCTTTAAAAAATTCATGTGTACTTATAGCAATTTATTTTTAAAGCAAAATTGAACAAAGGCAGAAGTCCTTTGCTTTTCTACAGAAAAAAATGCTATTACCCAGCCTCTAATTTTCACCACATAGCCTCATCAGTCCTGAAAAGACCTCTTGAAATGCATTCTATGGAATTAAAAAGAAATTACGTGTATACCAATGATGGTGTCTTAATGGAAATAATAGAATTGTAGAGGTACTGGACTGAAGAAAAGCAAATGAAGGAACAAAATATTCATGAAAAATAATGAAGAGCTATAAAATTTACTCTTACATAAGTTTGACTTCTATTCCCAAGAAATTAATTGGAGTTTAAAAAATTGCAACATTATTTAAGGATAATAGTAGAGCTGACTGAATAACAAGAAAAATATTTCATAGAAAAAGAATTTCAACATTGTTTCTATTCCATGGTGTACTAGAAGTCAGACCCATTTTCTGTTAAAAATAAAAATGAATTTTCACATTTTAAAATCAATATGAGAATTAACACTGAAACATCAGCTGAAGCTAAGCAAATTCAAGCTAGGGAAAAGATTTCTGCAGTGAACACAATTAACCCCAGAGCAATTTACCAAGGTTTTTAGTGGATTTGCTATTATTAGAAATGCTTAAACCAAGACTGGAATGAGGTTTTGTTTTTTCTGTCTTCTTTATTTCACACTGAAAAGATAATCTATCATTCAAGCAGAACCACTGAACTCGAGGTAAGTTCTAACAGGTTCAGATTGGACAATGGCCATATGAAGGCCCATCAGCCTTCAAAATTCATTAGCTAAACTCTACAGAGGAATAGTTAATGACATTAGGAAGAAATAGCTTGGGATTTAATTTTGTCAAGAGCTACACAAATGTGATCATGAGCTACAGCTTTGAAAACTTTTCTGAAACTGATTTCCGAATACCAATATTTGGAGATGTGCCTAAAATCTAGTTAAAACAGCTGATCTCAAGTGATCAATAAGAAGATAAGGAGTTTCTCTCTAATCAGTTTGAATATCACTAATATTTTGCATATTCTTTTATCTATAATGCTTTGAAGCTCTTCCGAAAGGTGCAAAACCATTTTTTTCCACATTTTGTAGTTGGATGAATTGAAGCCCTGATAAATAAGATAACTTCCCTAAGGTCATACAGCTTGTCAGAAATGAAATTATAGTCTATACCAAATTTTTTTTCTGCAGCCACTAAACAATGTGAGCACTGCAGCCCTCTTGCTGTATAGGTAGCACAGTAATGAAGGGAAACTGAGTTTGGAATTATGTGCCTAGGCCTCACTTTTACTCTCATATGTAGTCATCATGTGTTTCCCAAGCCAAATGCTTCTTTTACAGCATTCACCAGCATAGATAAAAATGGTCATTCGTCATCTTTCATGTGAGCTACGAGGGAGGACAAATGAAGAAAAAATAATAACATTACTGCCAGTCAGAACATCTGAATCACCCAGTACATTTATTCCTTTAAATATCTGCTGTCTTGTAATTTTCTTGGAGCCACACTGAGTTTTATTCTGTTCTTTGTATTGCATTAATACACTTTTGGTACTTAATAAATGAATTATGATTTTCAACAGTATTCAGGAAAAAAATCACGTTTCAATGCACTGTTTGACAAGTGTGACACTGACTGCAACATTCATCGGATGGTATTTGGAGTCACCATCACAAGCAATTAGAAAAGTTTCCTAAATGCAAAGGTTTAGTGAGCATTTACTCTCAGAACCATTATAGCTCAGTATGTAAACAAAAAAAAAACCTCTTTCCCCTGAAAAATCTCATAGTGAAAGATGTTTTATAGTCTTAAAAATGTTAATTCAGTGGAGTAATGCTCAAATTTATACACAGCCATCTCCCCCCCTGCACACATGAACCCGTCCTCACAAATGTGAAGGTCAGGCTACAGTCAGAGAAACCATTCTCTTTGAGATGCTAAACATCCATTTGGCAGCCCAAATGTACACTAAAGCACCTCAGCTCAGGCAGTCCTCTCAAAACCTTTTCATAATCCCTCATTTTTACTCAAAAAAATCCAGATCATATCTCATGCAAGTCTGCAGGAAAGCACAAGCTCATCACAGGCCTGGTAACCAGGCAGATCACACAGTCCTAACCTTTATTAAGGGCAGCTCTTGCCACAGGAGCAGCAGTTAGACACACTAAAGTCCTGTCTTCAAAAGTAGCCACTCACACCAAGTCCCTGTCTATATCCCAAGACAACTCCACAGTAAAGAAAGAGCCCAACAAAAAAAATCAAGGAAGTAGCATTAATTAAAACTAACATAATAATAACAACTAACTAAATAATAATAAACACTGCTGAAGGCTCAACAATGTATAATATATACTTTTATATATATTATATACTATACACTATATACTATATACTATATATTGTGTAATGTATATTGTATATTGTATATTATATATTGTATATTGTATATTGTATATTGTATATTGTATATTGTATATAGTGTATAATCATTTACATAATTCAAGTGAATTAAAAAATTATTTCAGCACATGGCAGAGATCTACTAGTAAAAAACTATTTTAATGGACTTTCAAATATATTCTGAACAGATATACAGAAAGTATATTTCTGTACCTGCTCACAAATACTGTGGATTGTCAAGAAACTGCAATACTTTGCACTCAACACTAAGTAATTCATGCATTCAGGGAAGACAATCCTATTTTACATGGATTTATGAAGAAAGATGGAACAGACCAAGTGCACGTTTCCAGATCAGATTGTTCTCCTAGACATGTGCCCTGAGAGCATTTGGGAAAATCATAGAATCATAGTGGTTTGGGTTGGAAGGAAACTTAAAGATCATCTCTTCCCAGCCCCCTTGCCACAAACAAGGAACACTTTCCACTGAAAGGTGAACTGAAAACAGGGATTTATCAGTTCACTTACCACAAATATTCAGTGTCAAAGGGAAACAGTAACTCTGGGTTCTATCCTGCCTTCATAAAAAGTCAATGTTGCTGTCACATATAACAATGTTAATCTAAAGAAATTCTCTCTTTTATACTAGCAAGTCACTGGAGAGCTACACTTGTATAATGATTATTTATATTATATTTGTAATTTATTTTAAAAACTGGTTCCTATTTTTATAGGAAACGCTTGCCATAACCTCTCCAAATCACCTCCAAAGGAAAAAAAATACTTTTAAATAATTTAGATATCCATCCACCAGAAAAGGTTCAAGGTCTGTTCAGGACAGTTATTCTGTCATTTCCACAAGTGGTTTAAAGGCTTATCTGAAATAGAGCTGAAAAACTATTATTTTTTTTCTGCTGTCTAATAAATCTATTAGGATGAAAAAGAAATAAATTACACTTTAAAAAAAGGTAAAACACTGTGCCATCACAGTGCAAAAAATATTTCAGAATTGAAAACATACCTCTTGGCAGCTCCTGGAACTTCAATTCGATCTTCATTCTCTTTGACTTTTAAGTATTCACTACTCTAATGAGCTCCTTTATTACTTAACTTTAAGACTCCTTTTTTTGGTTTGTCCTTTGTTTCTGGAGTGTGTCAGTGGAAATGTGGTATGATCTGCCCTTGAATTAAATATAGTAAACAGCTCATTGGAAATTAGTTTCTGGTCATCTGAGCCTCTAGATTAGCTGCTACTGTAGAGTTTGCCACTGGCCTGAACCATGGCAAACAGCACTTCTGGTTATGTGTTTTTGTAAGTAACTTCTGCTTCAAAGCTGAGAAAAACCACCATAGTTTGGTCTAATAAAAGGGACCAAACAAAGCAGAAGCAAAGAGAAGCAAACAAAACTATCAGGATCTGTATCACCTGCATAATACGTTGAAGGGGTGGTCTGGGGCATATGAAATCCAACAGCAGTGAGTTGCTCGATTGTTTTTTTCTTCCAACACCCTGAAATACTGTGTTGCCTCAATGTGCCTTAAATAATATCTCCTTACGTAGATTGATATTTCCACAATTATGTAAGGACAAAATATTTCTGCTAACTTTTCTGTCTTTGTGCATTTACAATTATACAAGCTATTAAGACTGACACACAAACAGGAAAATTTACCTAACTTTTGGTAGGTTGAATATCTAACCTATTACATGTCTGTGTTTTGATAAATATATTCAACTACAATAAACATAATTTGCAGTTGTATTTTTGTCCCTTAGATGATCACAAGTTACAAGACTAAGCAAATTACTGGTACCTTGCTATGGCTTATGACTTCTTTGTTGGAAAATTCTGAAATCTTACAGTTTGCTGTAAATCGTGCCAAACTTCACAGGCCCTATGGCTGACTGGTTTATGACTTCCACTTCAGTAAACAAAATGCCTTGTAGAACTTCACAACAAACTATTGCATGAATCTCTTACCTTATTGAGTCCCCATCACCCATTTCATTCTGATAAAATTATGAATATCAAATTCCTGCTGCTGCCCTGCAAGCACTGACGATTTCCCTCAGACTGCCTTGGCATGCAGAGAGAACACCTCCACCAAACTTTTAAAATGCCATTACTTTATCCTATAAACCTGTTCTTAAACTTTACTTCTGCAATGGTATTTACAAATCTCTTCCATCTGGTATTGATTAGGAATTATAAGCTCTACTTTAAAATTCCACCGTGTTCATTTAGCTCTTTCCCCACTATAACCTCATTTCCCTGTTTACATCCTGGCACACATACTGGAGCCATCATGGGACCCAGGGATGCAGGTTGTGCCTATACTTGTAATTTAAATGTGTCTGAGACTATACTATGGCACTGAGGTAAGCAAGAAGAGAATGGTGTGCAACCATATTATAAACTGTCTTGAGCATCCAAAACAGGGAGGACATCTGCCAATAGCCTGTAGGGAGTGGTCCCTCACCTCCACTAATTCCTGGGCTATGTGCAGGAATCAGCTGAAGAAGTGCTACTGGGCACAGAAAAAAGCCCTGCCAGGAACAGTTCTCCCAAAGTATCAGCAGAATGGCAGTGCTTGGGAACATCCTGGATGCTGCTGATATATGAATACAGCCTCAGAAAACTATCTTGCTTCCTAGTTGTCCTTATGGGGCTTAAAAAAACCAGTACAGGTGTTTGATTATGTCCCAGGAACTTCTGTGATATGTAACAAACATAACTGTGTAGAACCTACATTCCTATAGGAAACAGTTGTTTTATATTACATCCCAAACCAAAAACAATACACCTATGGAATGCAATGTCCTATTCTTGTGGCTATATGAAAAGATCTGTTTCACCAGGAGCTGATAAGAGATCAGACACTAATCTCTTCAAGTACTTGAGAACTGAAGGCATATGAAGGCTAGATGGGGCTGTGTTTCAGCTGGTACAATAAAGTACAAATCATGAGAGGTATTATTTGATTTAATTTGAGTGAGTGTTGCCAACAGGTCAAGGCAGGTGATCCTTCCGCTCTGTTCTGCACTGCTGAGGACACACCTGGAATACTGTGCCCAGTTCTGGGCTCCCCAGTAGAAGAGAGGCATGGACGTACCAGAGAAAGTCCAACAAAGGGCCATGAAAGATGAAGAGATGGGAGAGCCTCAGCTGTGAGAGACCTGTGATGGTTCAGCCTGGAGAGGACAAGGCTCAGGGGACCTCTTTTGTTTATATCAATCAGTGCCTGCAGGAGGGCTCATAGGGGACAGAGTCAGGCTCTTTTCAGTGATGCCCAGTGACAGACAGGAATCAATGGGCACAAACTGAAACATGGGAGGTTCTCTTTGAACACAAGGAAATGCTTTTTTACTCTGGAGGTGACTGGCATAGGTTATTCAAAAAGGTTTTGAAATCTCCAATTCTTTCAGATATCTGTGTTATGGAGAAAGTCCAAAACAACCTGTTTTAGGTAGCTTCACTTGAGCAGTTTTGGACAAGGTGACTTTCAGCAGTCCCTTCCAACTTCAGCCATTTTGTACTTCTGTGATAACTAAATTTCCCACCCAAACAAATTTGAAATTTCAGGTGAAGTTCAGCAGAATGCTATTTTTCTCATATTTATGTAGTAATTTAGATGCAAGCAGAAAATCGGGGTGCTGAGGAGCTCCACAGGGAAAATTATTCATCAAGAACTGCTGACACAAGTCATCAAGTGCTTGTCTCTGTATTGTACAGGCTTACAGGCTTTTTCCTTTTTTCTTTTTTTTTTCTTTTTTTTTTGGGGGGGGGGTGTTTAATACCATTGCAATGGTAATAAAAGCAGTTTCCAGATCTATGTTCTGACATGCTAGTTACACATACAGAATTTCTTCAGGCATCTACAATGGGAATGTATAACATAGCATACTATTAAAGATAGCAAAATGCTTTAAGTTCTAAGGTTTAGAATCTTGGTCACAATTTAAATAACCTGGATAATGGAGAACATAAAAAATTTCAGTGGCAATATATGAATATATAGTCTAGCTTTTGACATGTCACTTACAATTGCAAACAGAAGTTAATAGAATGACAAGAAGAAAATCTCATGGAGTGGAGACTGGTGTGCACTTGTACTTTTTCTATCTGTACTTTATTCAAGTAGGCCATTTTTTATCCCCTAAATTAATCATATTTTATCTTACATGCTTTACTGACAGTATCAATACAGGCAATATTGTTCTTAAAATATTTTCACCTCACCTTAATGACACTGACATCGCTACAATTCCTAATGGATTCTTTTGTTCTTTATATGTTCATATATATTCAGGTATATGTCTTAGCACTCTCAAGAAACCTATTGCATGAAAACTGCTGTGGTTTATTTGTTTTTCTGAGTAAGATTAGTATTCATAAAAAGGCTATGACAGCAGACATTTAACTCTATCATTGGAAACAGAAGAAATGCAGTTCTCAAAGATTCTTCACAAGTATATCTCAATCCTACATGTTAGAGCTGCACAGAAATCTCTGTGCCTAACAATTTTCACCAGGAAGGATGTAAAACATCATCAGAGATTACATAAAATGGGTGCACCCTTCATAAACCTGAATAAGACCAATGGACTGTTTCAAACCAGACAAGACCATCTTGCACCAGACTTCACAGCAGCACAGTACCCTATGTCTCATTACATAGCTCTGACGCTTGGTTCAGGGGTTTTCAAGAGTTGAAGTCAGTAACTCTCTTGCTGGCAAATATAAATACATTGCATCTGCAAAAGACAGTGTTATGCATTTGTCAACATTTTCTTTTCAGTTTGGCAGCGTAAATTCTGAGGATGAATGAGTGAGTGGATGGGAAAAGAGCCCAAGTCACACAAGGGAATTGACATGTCAGTGCCCATTGTTGACTAGAAGCTCCTTAGCATGCTGCTATGAATCAACAGACATTTCTACTTTCACACTTACAGAGATCTGTTATAAAAGACATCCCAGAGCTCCGTTTCATCTTGCTTGCCTTACAATGTTTATATGCTGCCACTGGGACAGAGAACAGATGTGATGGATTAACTAGCAATAAATCATATGGCAGTGAACACACAGCATTATCATTCTGAAGAGGTAGCATTAAGTATTGCTCTAGAAAAAATGATAACATTTCCCTGTAAATAAATGTTTCTTTGTCTCATACATGACCATCCCAGCTTGTGTCTCACTCTCCAAACAAGTGCTATACTTCACGTTTTAAAACTATAAGTATTCGCTCAGGTTCAATGAAAATTAAGATTCATAGCAGTCTTCAAAGCTGTGATACTGAGCACCATGTCCCACCATTTTCTCTATCATTAAAGCTAATGAAGAAAAAGTTTCTTACAACTGGTAGAACTCCCACCAACAAAGCAGCAACAAAAATGAAGCCCTGCAAGTCCAGTCACATCCTCCCCAGGGAGCACTTCTACTCCCCCGGCATCTATTTTCTGATGGCAAGATGCCGACTCCTACAACCTCCACAAGGAACCCAAGAGTCATAACATCCCTCATTAGTATTTGCACACCATCTGGTGACTATTACTGAATTAACTTCTCACAGAAAATAAGTTTTCAGAATATAAGCATAAGATTAAGACTTTGATATGAAATATTACTCTTCTCCTCCTTCTCCCCACCCCAAAAAACTGCAGAATTTTTAAAAGAGAAGGAAGAGGAGTATGAGAAAGATACAGTTCAAAAAGCAAAAAGCCTCTCAAGTGCCCCCATTGTCCCTCTTCCCAATTTATGATGGTATAATTTAGTGCACACATGGGCTGTCTGGGTACAGCTCTTATTCTATTTGCTTTAGTTAAAAAGCAGCCACACTTGTTGGGCTCTGGAAAAAAACCCAGTGATAATTTTATAGTTATTTTACTCCAATCTACCATTTTTTTTTCTGTGAAGATACTCATAAGATTAAACCCCTCTGTGTTTCATTTGTCTCAGCAAGTCCCCAGGTGCTACAAGGGCCTTTGGATTTTGAAGTTCATTTCCCCTGTAGTACTGCCCTGGGAGAAGAGAATAAGGTAAATCTTCAGGTTTGAAGTACCAGTTAAGGGAATTTTTTTCCTTTGGGAAGGAAACGGGAAAAGCAGGAATGTTTTTGTAGTTTGATTTCTTTGCATTTCTTTTAGCACTATTTTTTCCAAAGGGAAGAAAATCCTGGCAACACATATTAACCAACCACTTGATTTCACTGATTGCAATTAGAAATTAATCACCAACTACAATTTAGAGCAAAGCTGTGGCAAGGCAATATAACTGACATGGTATTTATTAGTTAAAATAGAAACAAGTCCTCCCCAAACAAAGCAGTGGTATAACTGTCTATTCAGATAAACCAATAGGTTTCAAAGAAGCAAAAGTTTGATACTATGGCAATTTTAGGAAAAACAGCTGTTTGGGTTACATGCAGAAGTTATCTTTTAAATTAAATACATTGGTAATATTAAAGGAATTTTAATGCAGCTGCAAAAAAATTAAAAATAAAATACCAAGGACCATATGGTACTGCCATAAAACATTTATGTCCAAATATTTGCTCTCATTCTCATCCAATGAAAACAAAGTCCCAACTAGGAAGCAGAACTCATTTCTCTCTAACTACCAGTAAAATATCCCCCTGCAAAATTACAAGCTACAGCAAGCAAATTCCTCCTTGCCACTCATAACTGAAGTCAAACTTTGTCAGAGAAGGCAGGATGTATTTCAAAAGTTGGACCAAAACATTTTACAATTCACCAAAAGACCCCACTGTATCACAGTCCTTGTAAAAAAATTGCAGTGAGGATGATTTTTCTCTCTAAAACACTTAAAGTCTTTACATGTTAACACTGAAACATATGGGTTAGTGATGTCCAGCATATGCACAGCTGTTTGCAAGATCAGAATCTAAGCACAGCTGATGATTTGTTTCTTAATCAATACCTTAGCCAGGAGAGATTGAAAGTTATTTGAATTGCTGGTCCTGGAAATGTTATATGTCTGATTTCAAGTTTAAGGGATCCAGATTCCACAGGTTAAACCTCTTCAGTTACAATGCTGAACACTCTGGCCCAAATCCAACAAAACACTTAAACACATGCTTGACCTAAAACACAGAGACAGCTGCAGAGAACTTAAAAGTTAAGAATTTACAGGACCAAGGAAAGAATGCTTAATACCATTCAGGATCAAGCCTAAATACCATCAATCTCTTTAAAAGACTGATTTCTGAAAGTTCTTCTACAATTTAATGTAGAGCTATATGACAATCTGACTGGTCTGTTCAAACCTGACTGGAATCAGGTTCATCTATGCTAATCTTTCATAAAGGAAAAAAATGAAACCTGATTAGTTTTCTGTAATTTTAGAAGGGGGAAAATGTAAGCACTGTCTTAGTCTAATGTAGGAGCATTGAGTACAAAACATGACAACAAAAGGATGCTGATGTTTGACCTCAGTGCAACCGAGTCCTTAATTTAAGCTTTGCCATAACAGACCAAGATGGCAAAGTAATTAAAAGAAATTCACACAAACTCAAAAACATAAATAAATATCAATCAGACTTTTTAAAATCAAGTAGAAGCTTATCACTTCTGGTTTTGAACAGACCTTTTTCTTTGCATAAGATGCAAATATGTCTCATGTACAGACTCAACTGAGTCATAAATAGCACTGCTCATGGAATCACACTCACCAGAGACTGTGCTACTCTGAGTGTCACTGCCCAGAGCAGCAAGCTCAGGGCACGCTGAGCTTGCCTTGAGGATACCTTTGGACCAGGCAGTGGAGCTCATCACGCACATCCTCAAAGCACAATTCGCTGGGCACTAGCACCAAATTTTCACTGATTAAAACTCCCTGCAGCTGTGCCTTTATGGTGCAGTTCTAAAAGGGTTCATCCCTTTTGAAAAACAGGACTTACTGACCATATTAATGCTTTACAGTGCTGGAGCATTGGTACTCTGTGGAGCTGAACCACTGTCACTGCTGACCAGCACGACTGTGCTGGGTGCTCAGTGCTTACCTCCCAGTGCATCAGGCCCACAGGAAGGGTCAGCTCCATCCAAAACAGCTCCATCCAAAACCCCATGAAAATCATATTCACGTGTCACAGTCTTTTCAGCTAGTTCAGCCTTCTGTCTGGTTAATATGAGGTGGCTTTAGGCCTGCATTTCTTTGCTGTGTTGTTTTGGCTTATAAAAACGAAGAGTCTTTGAACCATAAAATAGTTTGCGTTGAAAGCTCATCTAGTTCCAACCCCACTGCCATGGGCAGGAACGCCTTTCACCAGACCAGGTTGCTCAAAGCTCCATCCGGCCTGGCCTTGAACACTTCCAGGGATGGGGCATCCACAATTTCTCTGGGAAACCTGTGCCAGGGCCTCACCACCCTCACAGTAAAGAATTTCTTTGTAATATCCAATCTAAACCTACTCAGTTTCAAGCCAAAGTGTCCATTCTCCAAAAATTCTCAGTATTTTTTCCTCATGCATATAAAGGGAATTATAGTTTTCAGAGACACTTTAGCGTAAAGGTAGCACAGACTTTAAGAGAGGAGGGTATCTATTGTTTTTATGAAGGCATTGTTCATTTCTCCAAACAGAAAACTAGTTTGATTTTTTTTCTCTTAAAAGAGGGAACTAAGCTACTTTCTACAGATTCTTATCAGAAAAAGATAAGGCTGAAGAGACATTGCTGTCATGAAAACTGACCCTTATGTGTAACTCAGAATGCAGATGATTTTTTAAAAAAATTTGGCTTGAACAGGAACACAGACTTTTAACAGAAAAGCCTGTTTGTATGTTTGCTGCAGTAAGGAATCATAGCGTTAAAAATCCTACGTAAATTGTTCCATTGATTTTGAAATGTGTATTACAATGATGCATTTAAGAAAGTGCCCTCAATTTCCAGCTTCAGAGTGTTGCTTTGCTTTTGTCTGAAACTTTCTAGAATTTTCTTCTCTATTTTAGTTCTTGTATACCACAACGAAGTAACCTCCTGTGAGAAGAAAACAGATGGAGATCTCAGAATCTTACATTGCAAAGCATGTTTTAAAAAAAATATTTTAACCATTTTTTTCCTCCAACACTCTCCAAAGTATTACCTTTCCTAAAAAGTGTGTGCCAAAACTGAACTCAAGGCCCCATTAGATTTTTATCAGACCCCCAAAATAACATCATTTTCCTATTTTTTACTTGAGATTTCTCCATCTGATATACTGAAACATCACATTAGCTTCCCTACTGTGTTAGCTGGCAGCACACCTTTAGCTGATTATTTACCAGAACTCAAAAGCATTTTAAAGCCACAGCCTCCTAGAACAAGGCTCTCCATTTTCCAAACACTGGCTCTGTCCCAGATTTGTTCCTATATGGCCATACTACAGCACACATTGCACACCTCCACTTATCTAAACAAGCAATCTGAGATCACTGTTTATCAATGATCTGCCATGTTCATCTTCAGCCACTTTCCCCTATCTGTAATACCTATGAGTAATACAAATTTTCTATCCAAACCAGTGCCATTGAATAACAAGGTAATTTTATATAAAAGTCCATCAGTTAACTGTGAAGGAGATCCAGTAAAGATCTTGGCAAGTGCTTAAACCTTAAGCACTTTACTCACACTGATGTTAAGTATCTTGTTGTCTGCACACCAAGGACTTGGCTACAGAAGAGAAATAAAACACAGTAGCACAATCGATCTGTACAGCCAGGATTCCAGGTTTGGCATGTCATTCAGAGATTTCAGGGTAGCCAGCAATAATGTTTAATACAAACAGAAACAGCTGAGCTCAGAGTGAGAAACTATTCACTAAAACAGTGAATCCTTTGTATAGAAAGTGTTAGGATTATTTATCTCATTCTTGTATTTTGTGTAACACCTGTAAATGAAAAGCTGAGGTTTAGACAATAAAATACTTCTTGCTTTGGACTTTTTTTTTTTTTTTTTTAAATTCACTCTACCTACACAGGAAAGGTCACAGCAACTCTGCTTCCACTGTGCTTGGGAGGATTAATCCCCCTACCTGGGTTTGTATTTTATGGTACATTTTTGGCTTAGAGGAGAACACTGTTTGGAAAATTTGTATTTCTATGCACCCACATCTCCCTCCACTCACAAGTTTTATTATTGTTGATTGGGTTTTAAAAGAAAGACTATTGTTATGAGTTTGTAACTCTCCGTCTGAAAGAAAACAGGGAAAAAAAAAAGGAAAATGTGTACAAATTTAGCAGTTATCCTGTTCCAACTCTTAACATGCTGGATGCTATCTTAAAGGATGCTGCTTAATTTTGCCTTCAAACTTGTCTTTTCATAAACAGACGGACAAATTTATTTAAAACCTGTTATTACTTAAACCATCAAATACCTAGTATTTGTACACAGAATAGAATTTTCTCTTGTCTCTGTCAGAGGTTTTAACATTCGTCAGGCTATGGCAGGAGTACTGGAGAGATATCAGTTAACTCTCACTTGTTCTCTGAATTAAAAATTACAGTTCATAGACGGAGATTCAACTGTTCATCCAGGCTAAATCCAAGATTTTTTTTGTATTTGTCATCACATCCTCTAGATATTTTTAGTCTTATTCAAGTTCCTCTGAAAGGAGGTACAATGTAAGTGCTGCTTTCCATGGGCCACCTTTAAAGCAAGGGCATAGAGCATTACTTCATCTTTCATTATGTATATCACACATTTCTAAATGTGATATCAATGTAGTGTAAGCTGCTAAATACATCCTCATTTGCATATATGTAGAGTGAGATTTGCTGCTACTTCCACAGCTAGCTAATGCTGCATCTTAGTGGTATGACACAAAAAATGTAAATTGGGGAATCCCTGATTTATCTTGTACAGCAGGAAAAAAAAACTGATTTCCAGTTATTTAGGTTTTGAAATCTGTAATATGGGAATAATGGCTGGGAAAAAATGGTCTCGATGCATTTTTTCAAATGACTCATGTGAGATAAAATAAATTCCCATGTTATTTTAGGTATTTGGAGTATTAATTTTACTTGGGTCACAGGAAAACAGCTACACTTTCATTAATGAAATGCTCTTAGGCTAATTTCCATTTGTATGCAAGCAACATCATCAGGTTTAGTACATGCACACAGTCGTACATACTTATTCCGATATCTGCATGAGAAGAAAGAGAACAGGCTGTTGATTTATTACACACAAATTGAATGAATAAGATAACACTTTATTAGCAAGATACCATTATAAAAATGACTATAAATGGATACAATACAATACAAGTAGTATATTGTCTTATCATTAAATCTACTGTATGTTAGGACCTGCTACATGTTGTAATAAAAAGATAATTAAAAGTATTGAATCACAGAATCATACCAAGAAATAGCCCAGTAACAAGATCCATTAGTGAAACAGTATGTACTGCCAACCAGGTTCAAAAAAGAATAAAAAGTAAAGTCAATTTTTAAGGGAGCAGAGAATAAATCTGAAGTCCAGGCAGTAAAAGAATAAAGAAGGGGAATATTTTTCTGACTTTCTCTAAAACAGACAAGAAAATGACTTGGCACAAGGATTTCTTGTTTGAGGACTTTATCTCATACCTTTAGTGAGTATATTTTCGGGAAGGTGGTATTCACACTCTTCAACTGTAATAATATACCTGTAGAAATATTTCAGAAGGCTTTTTTTTTTTTTTTGTAATTTTAATTGGCAGGGTTTTTTCATTGGGTTTGGTTTTGGTTTGGGGGATTTTGGGGAATGATTTTTTGTTTGTTTGTTTGTTTTTATGAACAGCACTGTCTAGCTTTGGAAATAAACACCATCTTCTGGTGCTCAGCCCTCCCCCTTTCCCCTCAGGTCAACTGCTTCCCCTCCCTCCCTCTGGTCAGTTTAATATGGAGATGCTGCCTGAGCCTTGTTGTAGAGAATAAGCACACAACATTCTCTCCTGGGAGTTGGTTCATGCAAAACACTGCCCTGCTGAGAGAGTGGAAATTTACCCATAAGACATTCTTCCAGCAGCAAGACTCCAGAGGAAACCTGATCAGAATTTTTAAAGACATGCAGTGATTTTCTGTATAATTCATACAAAGTTTCAGGGAGAAAAAATATAAACCAAATGTTTAAGGTTTGTTATGCTTGGTCTTGACCAGAAACAGATTGAGATATAGTCCCATTTGGGGATAGAAACTAAGAAGAAGACAGCAGTGGATAATTTTCCACAGATTTTCTGCTGCTATGTGTTCTCCTGTGATTTCTTTTTGGGTTTTTTTTCCTCCTTCTGACTATCAGTTTATAGTCTCTGCAGCACTTCAGCTGATCAATACACCAGCTCTCCCCCTTCCACACACAGGCAGAATCTCACTTGCTTTAAGACATGCTGGTGATATTTGCAAAATAAAAACCATATTTTTTTTACTACTTAAGTTTGTATCACTGATTTATTAAGAAATTATACCTCCAAGTAATGTAGAACACAAGAAAGGTGATAATTTTTAAGTTGTTATTTCTTAAATATTCCTGGAAAATTGTGTAGGAGAATAGTGAATATAAAATCTCTCTTAAGAAAGAAACGTTTAATTTTGAGCCTGATCCAAAGTCCAATGAATGCTCCTCCTTACTTGTGAGTTCAACTCGAACCAGATTTTTATTGTTTAATCTTACCCGGATCGATTTCAGCAGCACAGCTCCCACAATCTTTTATTATCACAATAAATTTAACTTTTATATTTTCATAGTATCTAAAAGTCGCAACTAGGGTAGGATCCAATATGCCAAGTACTATTTAGAAACTCCTTTTTAAATGACAGCCCTTTTCTTCCTTCAGAGGTTTCAGTTGTTTTGTCAGTTTGCAGGCACAGCCCACAGCTGTGCATCAGGCAATGGTAACAAAATCAGACCTGATGGATCAGTGAAGTTTGCCATGTGAATTAGGACTTTGCAGAACTAAACTTTTATTCACCAGCATCTTTAGGAGAAAAATCACTTCTCACTTTTAAACTGAAGCAAATTAGCAACCCTGAATAATATATAATACCAGAAACTTTTTGTTCTCCCCTCATTTCCTGCAGTGGTGGGGAGATCATTTGACCCTTCTCTGCAGCAGTACTGAGATGCTACATATATTCAGGTGAACAGGTTTTGAAAAGTATATTAAAAGTGGATCTAGGAGTTATGAAAGTTTTGTGAGGGAACAAGAATTTAACAATGAGGGTTCAAATTAGGTGTTTATAAATTAGCAAAAGAAGACTGAGATGTGATTACAACACTTAAGATCCTTAAGAGAAGAAATCACCAAGCTGAAAATGGCTGCTAAATTCTGCAGAAACAGATGGAACAGGGAAGCATGACTGGAATTTTTATACAGATAAAATAAATATAAAAAGGGAAGTACAATTGTATCAATGGCAGAAGAAGATTCCTGGAAGTACCAAGAGACATGGTGGATTTCCCATATCCAGATAAATTTAAGTCAAAATCAACGAGAAAATCAACACAAGCCAAACAAAAATAACCAATATAATTGAAGAGATAACAAGTGAAATTCTGTGGCCCAGACAAAAGACATCTAACTACAGTACTGATAAATGTAAACACCAGAAAAACTACTTGGTCAGAAGAAAATAGGGATTTTTATTTCATTTTAAAACTCAGAAACCTAGCGTTTCTGCTAAAAAAGTTTCTGCTTGGGAGAAACATGCTCCTGGGGCACAGGAATGTATCAGCTCCTGTATGGTACTTGGTACTTCACTCCAAGCTCCAGTCTTGGAACTCATCATTACTAGTCTTCCTCCATATATTCTAAAAATTCAGGTAGTACAGACCTTTCTAGACCATGTCACATAGAAGCCAGGAACCTACAGCAATTTTTGCCACCAGTGGAAGCTTCCCTTTTGCTGTAAAATGTCTGATGCTAGGTACAAAAGCCACACATGTGGTGCCTAGTTCAGATCAATAACATAAAGTAAACAAGTCACTCCTAAAACAAATGTCAATATTGAATGGTATGACTCTTCTGCCCCAGTTGGAGGAGAAATAGGTGTCTCTCAGTGAGCCAGAAACTTGCATGCCAAATGAGCAGCTACACAGCTTAAACAAGGAATGCTTGGCAAAGGCATGTGTTGCAATTCATGCACTTCTTGGGAGTTGAGGCAGTGTGTTCAGCAAAACACTTTCAATGCATCTATTTTTATCCTAGACCTCAAAATTTCCTCTTATGCATCAGAGTCTGCCTCTTTTTCTTTTTTTTTCTTTTTTTTTCTTTTTTCTTTTTTTTTTTTTTTTTTTTTTTTTTTTGAGCTAGAATTGATTTTAAAGTTATGTTTGTAAGTGGGAACCAGGACAGTGATTTGGAAGGGGATTTCTTGGACACTAGTGTACAGCATTTTATTCTACTGTGCATATCCATGGATCTGCTTTTCAACAACACCACAGTGAGTAAGAATATGTAACCCTGTGAAGACCAAATGACCACAGGCTGTTTTCTAGGGCCAAAATAGCTTGCACACAGACAAGAAATATTACTTTGCCAAAAGCCAGATGTCATACCTGTTACAGCTTCAGGAAAAGGTCCCAAAATAAGGAATGCAGTAGCCTCAAATTCATTAAACATGTCTATGTATGAAGATACATAGAAATCTTGGACCAGAGGATATGTTGATTTCCAAACACTGTCCTAGTGAGCAAGGAAATTCACTGTTCATTAATTACTGTGTACACATGGTATGGATCACAAAGGCGTAGTGATTTGAAAACGTAAACCTGAGTACAGAGCCTAAAAACCTGAGTACAGAGCCTAACTCTTCTTTAGATTGTATACATTGGACAGCAGCCATGCCTTGGCAGTGAGCACTGTGTGTTGCATGTAAGAGAGTACAGCACAGGGATCAAGTAACCATAATCACATGGAAAACATTTGTTTTATTTGCATTACAAAAGCAAGATTTGCCATGAATCTACTGGCTTAAAAGCTCTTTAGAAGATATTGAAGGCAAAGGAAATCAGAAGATTGGTTAGCAATTCCTTCAAGATACCTCTATTTCCATATAAGTTAATTTTAATAGGGAAAAATATGTATCAATCATGTGTATCTATGCGTCTCTATAGCATAAGATATAAAAATTTGTTTGATTATTACTATCAGATCATTTCCTTTGAAAATTTCCTTACAAATCCTTGCTTACATTAAAATTTTACACCAAGCCATACAGCCCAATATAAAATGGACCAATTAGCTATGGTGTTTGTCTGCCACACTAGTAGTCAGAATATGAAAATACCTGTAATGCATGAATTAGACTGATAACAGAGATATAAATTTAGACAGAAACTTGCCCAAACTTTGCAAGTTTAAAAAAAAAATAATAATTTCCATTAATGAGAATGAGAAAATATGCTATTGGAAAAAGACCTTTCTAAAAGCAAAGAGCAATTATGTTTCATGCTCAAAAGCCCACAGATTCCACATAAAACTCACAATGCGCTGCCAATTATTTGGAGTTCAAATTCTCTTATTGTAGCAATTGAAACAATCTCAAAGTGTGCAAAAATTACCGAGTTGAAAAATCTATTCTTTAAAGTTTATGTGCATTCATTTTACGCATAAACGATCTTAAAATATTTCAGAAGGTGCTGTACTTTTTAGTTTTAAAAGTAAAAATAACATCTATCACTTTAGTAACACTGTTAGACATCTTTTAAATAGATATTTAACAGAATTACAGACGTTGGAGAAGATAGCTTATATTCACTGAAAAGGCTACTGTAGTGCATTAGTCTTTAGATAAAGTAATAGGATCTTTTCCATGTATTAACGATCCACCATACAAAAGATTTCTTAAAACTTTTTAAACAGCTTTATCAAGTCAAGGTTACAAAGCACAAGTGGGTAGCTAAATGATACATGGTTAGTAAGAAAGGTATTGCCTGAATCCGTTTTGATTGCTTTAGGAAAAAGAGGAATTTGCAAGGTTTGCTCCTTTAAAACTAAAGTATATTTTAAAATTTACAATAGCATAACAAAGTGATAGTCCTGTAGTGCAGATTTTTTTTACTATCTCACTTGCTTCTAAAGAATCTTTAGCAGACTGATACAATTTAAGCTGCAATGCATTGATTTGTCCCTTCTGACATGATCACAGAGACCAGCACCACACTAAAACCTCCAAAATTTGTTGCTGACTTTCCATTTGCAGCTCTGGTAATTGCAAAGTCTAGCAAAGGCAATGCTAATTTTATGCTATAAATAACTGTTTTAAAAGCAGTTTTTACTTAAAATGTAGAGATATATTCTATTCCAGTGAAATTCCTGTTGATACAAATAACAGCTGGATATTTAAGAAGGTGGCTAAATATATATATTCTAGCATTTGCACATCCATGTGCACATGTATCTACCCAATATCCATCATCCCACCAATGACTCAAGTACTAATAAATGTGTATTTGCTTCTGGTTCCCACTTCTTTGTCTTAATCAAGAGGGTCCAAAAAGGCTTGTACACCTACACCTACAAGTTGTCCATTTTTCTGGTTCAAATTTCAAATCACTCAGGATCAGGAAGTATAAACCCAGGCATTTGGCAAAGCACCTAAAAGTAATAGGAAAAAATACGTTGTGTGGAACAAACGATGAATCAGTCTTTTATTCATTTTTCTGCAAGGTTTGTAGCAAATAAATGAGCCTTTCTTTTTGGTGCTACCACAGCATAAAAAGAGAATCACTGGAACATGCTGGAATAGCCATAAAAAGTGAATAAAAAATAGCAAGAATGACTCTCAAATGCCTACATAAAGCTAAGTCAGGGCTATAAAAACTGCTGCATCTAATTCCATAATTTCTTTCTGCATTTTCATGCAGTCAGCCATTCTGAATTGTCCTGGAGTTTGCTGTCCAAGGATATTGAAAAAAACCTTACCTAATCTATAATAAAAATTATTTCTTTATTATCATTATTTCCTATTGATGTCATCATTGCTAAAACAGGGTGTTAACTTATTACCAGAAGAGGGTGTTCACCCTTTTATGTCCCCTCCCCCAAGATTTTTTATAGACATATATTTAATTTGATTTTCTGTATCCCCCTTAACAGTTTGTGAATTTTCATTTCTCTCTAAGTTATGAATATATTATACTAAGGGATATTATATAAATGAGACCATTATTCAAAATGAGAATCTTCTCTACTAACAGCATCACTATTTGCAGGGTATGGGACAAAATAAATGTCTCCCATGAGTGTCTAAATGCAAAATAAAAAGTAACCACTCAACTTTAATAGTTTAAAAATGCTATTAAACATAATGGCTCTTCAACATTCAAGCAGCACTATGTTTTAAGTGATCTTCATTTTTAAAGAACTATTTTATTTACATTTCAAATATTGATGGTGCATAAAGTTCTGTTCATGTATGAATGATAGTCAAAATATCTAAAATAATGGACTCAAGATCAAAGCCATAAGTTTGTCCTGTCCCTAGGGTGAGACTCCTGGGCTAAAAATGTAAACATCTTAAAAAATAATAAGAAACACTTACTCCACTCTGCCTAATTCCTGAGGAAGCATCTGTGACTTTCTTAGTAACTAAAAAGAGAAATATCAAAGCAAAACCTATCAGGTTATTAACCGATAAAGTAGCAACTCATTCTGGTTTTTTTGATGGTCAAGGAGAATTCTAGCTCTGGGTATATGTTCCCAGAAATTAACTCTTTAGGTAGCAGCCTCATCATTAAAAATAAAGGATGTAAAGGACCTGTTTAAAAATACAACAAAGATCATGCTTACATTTAAATAGGTTAAAAAAGATAAAAATATTATCTTTAATTTGGGATGCCATTTTTAAAATAAATTCACATTACTATTTCTTGTGTTGTCCAGGACTGAAAGGCAAAACCTTCAGGAGCCAGTACAAGTGATTTCCTGTATAAATTTGTTGCTGGATATCAAGCCTGGTGGCCATGCCGCCATCATGTCCATATACTATATGTGCCCTGAGCAACAGCATAATTTGTGGGAAACCAAACAAATACACTTGCCCCTTTACAGGAAAACAAAAAAGACTACAGGTCAGATTTATGATTCCACAGTTACTGGTGTGCCAGCAGCATACAAAGTTGCATGGGCCTCACATCTAGCAAATGGTGTGAGGTGGCCAGATCCACAGGATCTGTCTCTGCACTGAAATGTGGAACTGGAAAGAAAGCAGGGCACACTCAGAGGCCACAGCTGGCATGTTTTGCAAGCATAAACTGTAAATTACTTAGCTTTAATCTCTCTTTTACTCAGTTGAATTTATCCAAAATTTCGGTAGAGTTCTATGTCTTCATGAGGAGCATTCCAGCTCCTCAGCTTCCTGTTTTTCATGTAGACAATTTAAAAAAGAGAATGGCTACATCCACCTACCAGAAATGTAACCAGCTATAAGCACTGCCGGCTTTGTAACATGCCAAGAGAATGTGTAACCTCAGAAAAATTCTCAGTAATACTAGCCTGGATTGGAAGGAGGGACACCAAATTAACAGCCTCTCCAAAATTAGCCAAGAATCAGATCAAGAAGTAAACAAGAGAATTGTCACTCATTGGCTTTCATTCATTAGTAGCTTCAATTTTTTATTTTGTAATCAGGAATATCAAACTCTTAGATCATCTAGAATAAATGTACATTTATATACACGTATGTGTGTGTGTGTGTATATATATATATAACCTGAATATTTATTGTAGAACAAAAATTTTCTTTTTCAAACAATAATGTTTTACTGTTAAGTACAATAACTTTAGAATGGTTTTGCACTCATGAATCAAACAAAGATTTGGAGTCAATCATTTTAGAGGCAGACAACCTCAACACCATTTATACTCACAGGAGTGCTCTACAGAGTACCGAAAACATTTTAGGGAACTGGTAATCCAGACATTCAGGTTGAAGGAATAGTTCCCTATGTAATGAGTATAAGCAGCAAAGAGGCAGTAACTCACTGTGACTTTGAGATATTCTGCACTGCTTCTCAGACTTTTTTACATCTACTGGTTTTTTATTTGTAAATTTCTTAAGGTAGCATTTAAAAGACCAAACTGAAAGTGAGACCAATTGTGGTAAACTTTCCACATACAGATAGTTTAAAAAAACCCCAAGCACACTTTTCATAGACTTTTTGTGCATTATATAAAGTCACAGGACAGGATAAGAAGCAGATTTAAATTACTTGCCCAATATCACACAGCAAGTCTGGGACAGAGCTTAGAGATAATCCAGAAATATATCCATGTAGCAAAATATTTACTGCTTTGCTTCCCATTCCTTACACCCCTTCCTGGGTAGGTACAGCCATTTACATGTTTCAACTGACAACATTTGGCTGAAAGCTCATCTGATTTCTGTCCAACCAAAACCACATCTGGCATTTCCAACTGGAATAACTCAAAATTAAAACATGGACACCCCTATTTCCATTCCTGTATTTTTCTTCCTACAGTATCACCGGCAATATTACAGTATTCTTTGCAGACACGATAGATACTTCCTGCTTGCTCTAAAACCCTGTCACCTGACATTCTTCTTGCTCCAAATCATTTCTACAGCTGTATTTTTCTTTCTTTTAGAGGCAACACCTTCCTTTCATTTCATAAAAGTCTCCATATACCATTCACAAGCACAGCATGTTGGAAAATGCAACTGTGCTTGTTCTGATCAAACTCCTATATACCAGCGACCAGCTCCACTTTTTTTTTCCCCAGAATCTGGCCTTTTCTTCAAGGCCCTGCACTGCTCTGAGTGCCTGCCTCATTCACATCTCTGTTTTGGTTGTCATGGCTACAACACCAGCCTCACATCCAGACTTCCTTTTCCCCACTGGAAATTTAGCATCACAGAAACACAGAATTATTAAGGTTGGAGAAGACCTCCAAAATCATCAACTCCCACCTTTGACTGAACACTGCCTTATCAACTAGACCATGGCATAAAGTGCCATATCCAGTCATTTCTTGAAAACTTTTGGGAATGATGACTCCACCACATCCAGGCACAGCCCATTTCATCTGACCATTCTTTCAGTGAAGGAATTCTTCCTGAGGTCAAACCTAAACCTTCCCTGATGCATCTTTTGGCTATGTCCTCTTGTCCTGTCACAGTTGCCTGGGAGAAGAGACCCCACCTGGCTACAACCTCCTTTCCAGCAGTTGTAGAGAGCAATAAGGTCCCTCCCTGCTGAGCTTCCTCTTCTCCAGGCTAAGCAATGGCAGCTCCCTCAGCAGCTCCTCACAGGACTTGGGCTCCACATCCTTCCCCAGTTCTGCTGCCTTTCTCTGGACTTGCTTCAGCTCCTCAGTGTCATTGCTGAAGTGTGGGACCCAGAACTGGGATCAGGTGCCCTTCCTACTCTCCAGCACATCAAAACTCCTTCCCAGCTTAGTGTTGTTGATGAATTTACTGAGAGCACACATGATCCCCTTGCCCAGGGTCTCATGGACTGCCAGAATATTTCTTACAGTAGCCTTGGAATGATATTTGGAAAATGGATGGCAGGGGGGTGTGTATCTTACATTCACAGGAGTATTTTCAGATCAGTGTGACACAAGAGGCAAGCTTCAGGCTACGTTCAAACCACAAAACACATCCATTCAGGGCACAGCATAGTATCTAGTGCAGAACAGCTACTTGGACAGAAACTACCTGCTTCAGGGCTCCTGAAAATTTCTGTGAAAGTCTCTGGGAAAATTGATGCAGCACCTCTTTCCTTTGTACAGCCTGCAGACTCTTACAGCTACTGCCCTTTTTGAAGAAAGAAGGAAGTCAGGGACACTCCAACGTGAGATCTATTGCCTTTTGTTGGGGAAGAATGAATGCAAAAAGTATTTTCAGAAAGCCACAGGTGGTGTTGAACTGTGGATACTGGAAGAGATGGCATGGCCAAGATGTCCAGGAACATGTGGGAAGGTGAGGAAGGGATGACACTTCATAAGCAAGAGTGAGACAGCCCATTTCTGATACAGCAGCACAGTCCCACAGAAACATCACAGAGCTGAGGCTGCAGAATTTGGTTCAGCTGTAATCACATGAAGTGATTAATTTTAAGTATCTTCCATGTCTACTTTTTAACTCTCTCATGTAATGTCACTGGAGCAGATACCACACTTCCCTTTGTGTCTGCAGAAAAAAGAAACTATATGTGTACAAAACAGCTGCTGAGCTGCAGTCAGTACCTCTAGAGATCAGGCTATTTTATGGCATGAAAGTTTTAGATTACTGAGAAAGTTATGAACCTTTACTGCTGATTGGACGTTTCATCACAGGTCTAATGTTCTTTAAGTTGCTTCTCCTAGATTTTTAGCAACGTCTCTAGTTTGACTTAGAGCCCCAATATCACAAAATATTAATAATTTCAAAAGAGATACAATGAAGGCAAACAAGTTGAGGGGTGGTAAATTTTATTTGCAGATATATGCTCAATTTGCTTTAGTCATTGATTTGTTAGAGAAAATGTGAAACAATAATTCATGCTGAATGTACTTGTTACGGTATACTTGTCAATCCATTGCTTCTGTTAATGTGGCATCAGCTATTATTGGCTTTCACCTTTTAACTGTGTTCAGTGGAGGGAGCAAGAAGAAAGGGGCACCCATCCATTGGCATCACTGGCATTTTTCAGCGTCATGACAGGTTCTCACTCGCATGGTGGCAGCTGCACTGAAAATAGGTTGGTTTACACCTGTTTTTTTTCTTGAGGGAGAATAACCCAGCGACACTGGACAGAGCACAAGTCACTCCAGGAGTGGCAGCCTGTCCCTCATGAAGGCGTGGTTGATGAACCAGAAGAACTGCCTAAGGCAGTGACCCTTAAAAGATGCAGTGGCCAATTTGTTCTAGGGCTTTTTAGACGTTTTATTTTCTTCAACATTTTTTTAAGGCTAAGCTCCGATGCTTAGGGGAATGGCAAACCAAGTCTTTCCTTATCTATCATATAAAGACATGGAACAATGGCTTTGTAGCCACTTACTGGTTCAGTATGTGGGCATGTAGGCACAGAATTAAAATACCTCCCAGTCTTTGGGGAGGTTCAGATCTGGAACTCTCTTGCTCGGGGTCATCTCTACCTTGTTGTGAAAGTAATGTGAAATGACAACACTTTCCAAAGAAACAGAGACCCCTTTTCTTTTTTACCTTCAGTGTAGCAGACTAAAGGAGGAACCAGAATCCTCATACATCATGGTTACTTTTCTCTCTATTTTAGTGAAAACCAAGGAACCTTCCATGTTCTGTCAACACAGGCAGTGAAATACATATGCCACAGCTCCACTGTTATTTGTGCAATCAGATGCATGTACTGTGTGAGTCCCACCACATTGTACTCATGGAATTTGGTTTTTTCTATAGGGTTCATCAATGTCTTTCTTTGTCTCTCCAAGAAATTGTGCCTATACATTTTGTAGTTTAAACAAAACTTTATTACTCTGGTTTATGTTTTTCATGTCAGGGATATCAAAAATATAAATGCTTAATTCATATTTCTTCTAAATCATGTAAACCTGATATGTCCATTCAAGCTAATCTCTGCTCATCTCACCCTCCAGTACTTGAGGAGCTTCTTTCCATTTCCTTTGACCACACTTGGTCAGGAACAGCTGGCATATCCCATCAGATAACTGATTTTTTAAAGTAACAGCCCCATCAGTTATTTTCTGTTTACATTTACAGGGTTGTTGCTATGTCACTGTTAGTCTTCGCATTCTGGCCCACTGTAAAGATTACTAAATGAAAGTAAATAAACTTGCACTCAAAAAGAAACTGCTTGTTTCTGGGCAGCTTCTGTTCTGGAAACAGTAGCACCAAGCAAAGTCCAAAAGCTGTTGGCAAATGTCACTGCATGCCATGTAGCTCTCTATCCTAGGCACCTAGGGATGGTAATTAGATTTTAGATAATGCATTTTTATCTCTTATAATGTATTTTTTTTGTGAGAATGAGACACTGGTGTCCCTAGCTTCTTCCCTGGTGGCTCTGCTCTCAGGGATCAGATGCTGTTCTGTTCTCTTGCATGAAACAGAAGTCATGAATAAATACTGCTAAGTTCATTCCTACTTTTAAAGACCTTGGTGGTCTTTTTAAAGAGGTGTCATGGTTTTAAGGACAGTTATGGACATATTTGGAAACAATAAAAATAGAAAATGCTACCCAGATGAGCAGCCAGGATTCCATAAGCATCAGGGCTCTCTTATGTTGCCCTGAATTTCAAAATTCCACAGCACCAGTTGCTTCTCTTGCTCCCATCAAATTGATCTTTTGAGTGAGCAATTGGAGTTTGATCAGCATAAAATGTTATTTTTCTAATTGTGATTCATTACATCTTCTCTAAATTGATGATTCTAAGAATAAAGACTAACCTTTTCAAACTTCTCATCTGAAAATATTACAAAAATGAGCAATGCCTGAGCTTCACAGAGAATGCTTGCAGTATTAGCTATACTATTGAACAGACAGATCATTTATAAATCAAAAAGGTTGCTTCTGGATAAGACATCTTTAAGGAAATGCTTAGCCCTCTTTAAATTAACAATTCAGACTTATTTCTTATTTCAAGACATTACCAGAAGACCATATAGGTGCCAACATTTGCTTTAGAAATTATACACTATGATTTAACATGGAGAATAGATGCCTATTTTTACTCCAATTCACATAATATTTTTGCAGCTTCCCAAAATGAAATACACTTCATTGTTATGTGAGGAGTGAATGAAAATGAAATACAATTCTTTCCTATATGAGGAGTGTTTGTGAAAAACTTCAAACCAAAGCCCATTTAATCTAGTGCAATTTATATGAATGATCTCATAGCCACAAAATAAGTCCATGTTCAAATATTTCCGTGTTAGCCAACAAATATGCAAAACGGCATTTGTGTAATGCACATGGATGTTGATGTTACAGAACAGCAGACACTCTGCTTTGAGGTATTTTGGAAAAGAGAATTTACAAACATTTATTTTAGGAGGTCAATAGTGGATTCTCTCTGTTGCCCAAGCTATTTTTGATGCTATTAGGCAGGGTTATTTGTCTACATTTATGCTTACTAAAGATTTTAAAAAGCAAACTTTAGTTTGAATTTTACCTCACCGTGGAACAAATTTTGGGTTTTTTTACTTTTAGAATGAAGGCTTGCAGTCAGCTATCCCATAATGTCTGCACAGCATCATCTTACAGCACTCATGTTCCAGCACTCTAAAGCACTTAGACACTACTGTTAACTCCAGTGCAACCATTTGCAAACTTAAAGTACATCTTTTTTGGGACCTGGGCCTAATACTTCCTTTCATTGTTTGTATGTACTACAAATGCTTTCTGTTTCCTTCTGGATGCAGGATAGCTAATTATGTTTCAGTCCCTGGGCATCCAGCAAGCATAAAGCAAAACCACAAGCTTATGGCTGTTTCATACTGCAGTTTTGTCCCAGTGCAGGCTGGCTCAAAGTGCAGCTACAGCTTCCCACTGCAGAGTAGCTTTTCCCCAATATCCAGGGAAAGTAATCTCCTGGCTATGCTAACAGCCATCCAAAAACCTACCATATAATCTAATTGAACTATTGATTCCCAAGCTAGGGCTCCTATTTAGCATTCCAGAGAGAAAGAAATGGGGGAGAAAAAGGTTTTACAGACACAGTAACACTGCACAAGCCTTCTTTAGCTGTGTTTGCTTTATGTTTTTTTTCCTAAAAATTATGCAAAAAATGTAATTACAATCCTAATGACAGAATCCTACTCATTCTCTGAAATGTGTTCTCCTTTTTATTTCAAACCACAAATTCTTAAGCAGGGAATAGACATTTTTCCTTAATAAGAAAGAGTCTAACAGTAAGGAGGAACAGGAGAACGGCAAGTGTACCATCACAGCATCACCTCACGTTACTTATGTGCCTAGACAGCTGGTACTACTATCAGTATGACAGAATCTTTCTCAGATGGGGTTGTGGGGGTTTTTTTGCGTGTTTAGTTTGTGGGTGTTTTGTTTTGTTTTAATTTAAGAGGAGAAAAAAAGGGAAAATTCCAACAGAAATCTACTTTGACTTTCATTCAGATTGAAAGATCAGCAAACTCCCTTGACAATTATTTCCTATGAATATGAATTAAGTTACTACTGCAGTGTGATCTTTTAGAAGTAACACAAGCATTATGGGGATATTAGTGCCATGAAACTAAAAAAATACTGTTAAGATTTAACCAACAATAGAGGTGCTATTCTAATAATTCTGCATAGCTACTTTACAGAAAGCGGTGCATGCTGATAGCAGTGTGTGATATTCCACCATCATTTTGATAAAGCAGGTCAGCATTATTAATACCAATATCAAAGTTATGTACTTACAAAAGTATTCTGTACTGGTAGCTGATACCAGAGTATTTAATTAATATAACTGAAATGAATAAGAAAATATCTTCATCTTTTATCTAAATGCCATTATGAGATTTATTCTTCCTAGTCAAAACATTGCCTTCTATCATAACTTTTTTTAAGTGAGGGGTTAAAAGCACTTCTCAATTGCTTTTTGGGTAGATTTATATGTTTGGAGATCTTTTAAGATATTAATTTAGCAACTCTCGGAAGGTGAGCTCTCCAAGGAATAATTTCTAGGAAGGTGAGTTCTTCAACGAAAAAGAACCAAAAAATTAAAAAAAAAAAATCAGTTCCAAAAGAGTAATCCAATTTTTAAAATCTAGCTTAGATGTAAAATCTAGCTTTTGTCAGAAAATAACACTGGGGATTCACTTCCCTAAATAGTTATACATGTTGGTAGTTAAGGATAGTTAAGAGCTACAGTTTATTCTTGTACTTCTGGTTTCAGGTAATGAAGCTGAAAATCACAACAGCTGGCAACAGCCTAAACTAGTACTGTCCCTGCTGGTTCTCCACTGGGATTATAAGAGTAGAAATTCTAATCTTATCTAGGACAGAAAATCTTCAAGGGAAAAATTTCTTTCTACTAGTGACGTCTATATACACGTAAAGGGAATGGAGTGACATGAAAGCCCTAACAGAAATTTCCCCAGAGAAGGAATTACTTCCTTGGGGTCCCTTTGCAAGTTGTGATGAAGCAGCAGTTGTGTGAAGACAGCCAAAGGGATCTGTCAGGACAAGTTTTGCAGTGATTGCAGGCAATGCTGCCCTTCCAAGGCAATGCAGGAAACTTACTGTAACTGCAAGAGTGGTGATCCTAACTTTTGCAGGAATCACTTCCAGAGCAATCAAGCATTAGGTAAAAGGAACCAAATTAAATACCATAATGCCATAATTCCTAAGAGCCTTAAAAATCTTAGCCTGCATTTTCAGTGAGGGCTGTGTAACAAACACTTTGCACAGCTTGAAAGCACTGCTTGCTTCAGCAGAAGAACCCTTGGGGCAGGAGGAGCCTGAGGGAAAGAACAGCTCCAACACAGTTGCCCCAGCACCAGCCCACATCATCCAGAGGTCTGTGATCCACCTGGGGAGAGGATAGCTGAAGAAGCAGTGTGGGAGCACTGGCATATGGCATCAAGGAATCAGTCAAAATACAGGAGTGCATATATTGCTGGAACCATCACTAACTCTGCTGCTATTTGAATACTTACCTCAAACCAAGATTAAGCAGGTACTCATGTCTCTTCAGAAAGAAGGGTAGGAACACTATTAGTACTGTTAATGCAAAAAGGGTCTTTTGCTGATGAATTTTCTTCAATGTTTTCTCATGAATAATAATCAGCCCTTGACATTTTGTTTAAATTCTAAAACTGGTGTAGTAATATGTAGATAACTCTTGAGGTCTGTCTCTTGTTCACATTTTGTAGTTATTTACTCTAAAAAACCTCTATTCTAATCACTCCTATTCTGTTGACAAGAGTTTTGTCAAATGTGATGAATACCTCTTCTCTGTGAGAATTGTCCATAACATGCACAATGAAGAACACCATGTGTACTTTATTTAGTGTTCGTTCACTGTTGGAAATTGTGACCCTGTGCTGGTGCCCAGGAATGTGTCTAATTTCTCCTGATTTACTTTTGTTGACAAAAGCCTATGGATATTAGAGGAAAATTCAGAAGTAAAGCTCAAGATACCACAGCAGAAGGCTACTTTAGTTTTTATTCTCTGCAATAGCTAACAAAAATCATGAGATAATCATCTGCCTGCTCTTCCATTAATTATGCATTTCCATTCTTCTTTATTATAATTATTTTCATCTTCTCTTATGGAATCATTGAGGACAACTACTTATCACTTCTGTCATAAACCTTCTAAAATACCTTAATCCTACATCATCCCCTCTATACCTCAAATTTTGAGGACTTCACCATAACTGCTAGCACTATTCCTACTGATATTTAAATCATCTAAACACTGAATGTTTTCAGTTGGAAGGGATCTTAAAAGTTATTCAGTCTCAACTCCCCCATCAAGGGCAGAAATACCATCAATGAGACCAGGTTGCTCAAAAAATTAATAAAATATGTAAATCCTGAACAGCTCAATAGAGCTATATTGCCCTATTCAATAGAAAGACCTGGAACTCTCATCCAGGAATTTGGCTGAAGTGAAACTATATCCTGTTTAGTGGAGTACAGAACAGTTGTTTGTAATGTTTCTCTCATGTTTCAGCAATACAGAAATTTCTTGGCCTAGCCATGTTCCTTTACTGTGTTGTTCTACTGAAGTTTATTGAAATGGGTTCTGGCATGAAATGTTTTTGCCCAGATAGGCCATTTACTAACAAGTGCAGCTTCATCTCATGACTACTAATGAGGTATGAGTTTTGCCAGGCATGCTGAAAAGCATCTTTAAAAACACTCTAGAAGGAACGTAGGCTGCAAGCTCAGACAATGAAAACAAATATTTTACATTTAAGAGGAGGAGGCCACCCACAATCTTGTAATTCACTCCTTCCTCCTTTAGAGGGCATTATACTTCACTGACACACCCAAAATTAAAGATTAAAAAAATAATAATAATTTTGAAGTGCAGGTTTTCCTCAGCAAAACTGCAATAGTTACATCTGCTTTGCAATGGCCCAGCACCACTGTGGTTCACTTATCGAGGACATTTGTGATGGAAACTGTACCAGAAGTTCCAGGCTCCTTTCTGGAATTTGACTACATAAACCAGTTCCTCCTTCTGAGGCAGCCTCACTCCTCTGCCTGATTTCCATGCTTGCCCCAGAAGGTGAAAACAAAGATTTTCAGAGCTAATAAAATCTTGGAGATTGCCAGTGACAGAAAGGATTAGTTCCAGTGGTGGTAGCACAGTTCAGTGAACTGTTTCCTGTTAAATAGCACACAATTATGTTTTCGTTTTATCTTTTTCTCCACAATTGCATAAATTCAGAAAGCCTTTGCAAGTGTAGATTGTTTTGAAAGATACTGTGCATTTAAGGGGTTAAAATGACAATATTCTATTAAATCCTCTTTTCAAAAATTGTAAAGTGTCATAGACTACATAGTAACAATGCTTCTAATCAAACTGGTGGATTCTTTCTAAGCAATCATCTGAATGAGAAGTAGAGAAATTCCAGCTTTTAAAAAGCCTTGTATTGTCATACTTATTTATTCTGAAGGGTTGGTTTTTTGTTTTTTTTTTTTGAAGAGGTGGAAAGTTGAGCTGCCTAACACAATCACATCAATCAACAAACATAGGATTTTGACTGTATCTCCCACTACAATCCTAGAACTCAGTCTTTTCTTGCTTATTTCTCTTTTCTTCTTCCAGACTGCTTTGTGACACCTTTAGTATTAAAGCAGCCAACTAAAATCTGCCTATTCTTTCGAGTCTTCTGAAACTAACAGAATTATAGGGAAAGAGGATGGTAAAACTTCCTGAGGTCCATTGCATTATACTCATTGTCTATACGTGCTGTTTTACTTGCCTCTATTAATTTGGCTTTAGAGTGTGCAGAGGCAGCCTGGCAACTATAATTTACCCCTGCAAAATCATTGTTTCAGTGCTGAAGTAATCCTTTCAGACATCCATCCAGCAAGCACATGAATCATTAAATTCGTAGTCAAAAAAGATACCTGCCTTTTTGAGATGGCAAAGTAAGTGCAGAGGAAGCTCCTAATAGCAAGAAGACTGTTTGCTGTATTTGAATTTAAAAAGGAACAAATTTTGTTTGCAAGCACCTCCAGAAGAACAAGGTACATTTTACCCTACATGCAGGATTCTTGAGCAGTGAATGTTATGTCCCTTTCTAATGGAAAAGGAAGTGACATGCTTCCGTTTATACATGCACACAAAAAGAATGTTCACTAACAGTGTGCATATGCTCAAAGATCTGCAATATTTTTTTTAATCTGACTTTTCTGAGAGTTCATCTCAGAGGGTAGCAAAGCAGTGTTTGAGCTGTAAATAGAGAAGGGCCAATGACAGCCAGAGAGCTACGAGGCCCTTCCACCCATCAGTCAAGTTGTCACTGCTCCTTCAGCACAGGTGAAGAAATGTCAAACAGTATTTGCAGCAAGTTAAGCATTCCTACAAGTCTTAGGGGGAGTGTATTGGCTTCAGACACCTGTTTAAACTTCTTTTTCTTCAGGAAGAAAAATCTTGGAAGGCACAAAGCTTGTGTGACTTTTTTTCCTTTAGATGAGTAGTTTCCATCAGGACCTGAGGTGGAGTATGAAGTATTAGAGAACCCTTGCAAGACCACAGCTGTCCAGCTCAAATAGGCAGCCAGTGCAGGGCTGTCAGTGAAGATAGCAACCTGGCACAAGAAATAATAGTGGTAAGTAATTGAAGCAAGGAAAAGGTGTGTCAGATGAGACAGCTGAATTGGCATATGAGTCTCCCACAAGATACAAAGAGACATTGGTTTGGAGAATCAGACTCTTCTGCCATTGCTTACAGAGTCTCTTTCTCCTCCTCTTAAATGTAAAAGAAACAGACAGGCAATACCCTGTCTAGTATCACTTGTATTTAATCTTGGTGATCTGCAGATACTCAAGCCCACTACCTTTAGGGCAGGTGCTGGGTGAGTGAAGGGGGTTTTTAACTCTAGTGCCTAGCTTGAGCTAAAATTCTGACAGCAAGTTACTGCTTGTTTCTGGTATTTCTTCTCCTTTGCTAATACATAAAATTTGCACTATTGCCATTTTTACAGTGGCAGTTTAACATATTCCAGAAATACATTTTATATATGTATATATCTCTTATATATCTCTTTGTTAGTACGAATACCCCTCCAGTCTCCCCCTGGAGAGGTATTCAGCAAGGAAAGTGAGAAAAGGCCCTTTTTTTCCTCAGCACCCTTGTTGCCAGCCTGCAGTACCTCTGTGAAGCTGATCTATCAGCACCAGCTCTGGGACAGTCTCCTATGAGAGGCTACCATTCCTAAATCATTTCCTTCACAGCAGTGTGCCATTATGCTGTACATAGAGAGTTAACTTTCTGCACTGCCTCCTCAGAGCCAGTTCTTTGTCTAAAAAAATCCCAAAATTACATAGGTTTCATGGCAGACAGCACATTTTATAACATGAAAAAAATATATAAAATTCTGTCCACCAGGGAAAAAAGTGCAAGGGAGGGAACCCAGGAGATTATTTTGGGTGTGCAGGTATAAGGTACTTTTAAGAGAAAAAAAAAAAAAAGAAAGGAAAAAAAAGGAATAGCTAGTATATAAACATGACTGAGGGAAAATAAATATTCAGACAGGTTTGGCTGTTTCATTATTTCCCCCGATGCTTTTCAGACATCTTCACTCTCAAGCACTTAAAACACATACCAAAAATATTTGTTACTCCCTTAAGCCATTTTTAGCCTACCTGTCTAGTGCTCAAATAGAATTCCTTGCAACTGCAAACTGTATTATTGTGTTAATAATTTTCCCCCAATTCCACTGAGGTACCAAGAGAAACTTGAAAGGAAAATCAAAAATTAAAAAGGCAAAGGGATCTTTTAATATATACTGTCAAACAGCTGTGAGGCCTTAATCTTAGAGGCCTTTTTTTATCCTTCCATAACACCTACTCAAGATTTTTCTCTTCAGCAACAAAAAGATGCTAAACCCAAAGAATGGATTTTCAAAATGTAATTTTTTAAAACATGGTTATTTAAGCAAAAGTTCTCTTACTGACTTCTTGACAATGCCCAGAAATTGTACACAAATTTGATGAGGAAGTGACTTTAGCCTGTTACCACTTAACCCTATCCCCCACCACCATTTCCTTGCTGCAGGGCACTTTAGCCCAACATGCAAATTCAGAGTTGTTGCCAGCAGATGGTTGAAGACAAATTTTCACTTAAACATCACAGACCCAAGCTGGAAGAATTCTTGAGTAAGAAGCACATCACTGATGTTTGTAAAATCTACATCTTCTTCTACAAATACCAGCTGAAAGGCAAGGAGTCAGTTCTTCAGCATGTTAAATATCCCCATCTACCCTGAAAGAGACAGGGACTGAAAATGCTCAGTTTGCTGAACACAGTTTAGAGGATGGAGACTCTGCACCCATTTTAAATCTGCTCTTCTCTGTACAAGCACATGCCCCTCAGCAGCTTGATATAAAGCAGTGAAATCCAGGTAAAATGACAGAAAACAAAAGATGTCCATGGCCTGATTTTGTAGTTAAGAGATGGGAGAAATGTGTCTCATTGTCTTGTGATATTTCTATTAGCTCTTTTCATTAATTTACCATTAACTCCAGTAAATACCAGTACTGTTCTTGTCTATATAGGGATAGCTAAAAAAGATAAACCAAACGAGCACCTAATAGGAGTAATTAAGCTATGTTTAAGCAGTTTATGTAAAAACCATAATTAAAAAAATAAGTGTTTAATGTTTTCATTTAAAATATAAACTGACTTCAAATTTCAAGTTATGACAATCTTTGTGAAATGCCCAAGAGTAGTGTGAAGGTGTCTCATTAAAACCTTAATACCACAGCTTTTTTTCAAGCTGAATTTACTGCAGTAGCCTCAGAAGACCAGGGAGAGGTGATATTCTCTTCACTACTACTTATCCAGCTAGCAAACTCAGTGATTAGATAACGAAAAACAGAGCAACCACCTGAAAAAAATGCCAACTTACTGTCCCCCTCCTAGGGGGACATGACTAGGGCTAGAACTAGGGATTAATGAGATCTACAATTTCTAAATCCTGGCAGACTGAGTCCCTCAGAAGGTGTTACATCAGTTCTTTCATTGGAGAAAACATTTGTTTTGTTAAATAAATTTTTTTGTGTGTAAAATGTATATTCATAAACTTATTTACTTATACATTCAGTATATGTAAATTAACTGAATTTTTAAATTCACAGGAACTTTTTAGATCTATTAACTAAACTTCAATTGCTTCCAAAAAGTGTTCATAATATAGATCACTAAAATAGTGGAAGATTAAATCCTTGAATCTACTTCAGAGAATAATCTGAATATATGCTTCTTTCTTTATGAATACCTCAAATAATGTGTATGGGGAACCATGAAGTGTTTCTTTGATTGTAAAGGCAAAATTTTGTGGTAAATCAACACTCAATGGCAGCTGCAACTTTCAAAATACAAATGTGTTGGCTATCAACTGGCACAAACTAACTCTTCTTTCAGAAAGTGGTGGGAGGGAAAGCCTTTTAAAAGTCTGTTACTTGAGACAATTTTTTCCAGCTTCAGGCTTTAAGTCAGTAATAAAAATTACTATTTAAATTACTTTCATGTCAATCCATCCACCATGATCTGCAGAGAGTTATTTAAGAAGACAGAGAGAGACTAAGGAATATCTTCACTTGTGTTACTGTCAAACCTGGTAAGGCTCGTATTGATCACATCACATTAATATTTCTTAAAACTCATGTTTTTGCTGCAATGAGTATTTCAATGGAGAGAGATATATACATTACTATAAACACAGACAATTGGCTAGAATAAAGGAAAAACTTATTTATTTGAAAAATCATATTAAGGAGATGACACATGACTAAGAGCCTCCATTGTAGTAAAAAGATAGCTGCACCAGTTGTCACCAAGCAGAAGCACAATGAATATATGATTACCCCGTATTTCTCTAACATAGACAGCAAGACAGAAAATAACATGAAAGAAAAAATATATTCTGTAATTAACCCAAAACCACCAGAACCATGTACCTTGTAGTGTATAAAGTAAAACTTAATTTAAAAACTCTAAAAAGGATCTACTAAGATGACTTTAAAAAATAATTTTCAGTGAGATCAAGTATCTGAAGTCCTTTCAGAAAGTGCTTCAAGGCCAGGCCCAGATTGATGTGCACTGTGACCTCTTTCAGTCTTTCCCCTTCATCCTTCCTCCATTTTTTAAAATCCCCTCATAGTAAAGAAACATTAGAGAATTCTATGGAATATCCATTGGACAGTCCCACTCACGTCTTGCTTAATTTGGAACTATGTACAAATACAACATACCCTGCAAAAAAACCTGGTAGCAACGATGAAGAACTATGTTTGCCTACACTGGATGCTTACACTTGACCAAATTAACAAGAGGACACATATCATCTTCCTTCCTGTGGAGTAAATTGGACATAAAGAGTCTTCCCAGAAAAGAGAAACCATTCTGGTACTCTTAGGCACCTATGATAGGGTTGTTATTGTGAAAGCACCCAACAAATAAGTTCACCAGATTTAGTTAATATGGAGATAGGGTTGCTCCGGTCACTTCCTGGCAACATGAAGCCAATGAAAAACCAAGTAAAATCACTGTTCAATTATGACAAAAAACCACTCACATCACTGTCTGGGGTTTTTACCCGCACATATCCACCCAGGCTGGCTCTGTACCAGAAACTTCCTTATCCTTTCAAAATACATTTGCCAGCAGCACAGAATTCAACCAGATCCCAAAGTTGTAGTTCTGTCCTCTTTGCTCCCAAAAGAATAATGTGGAACATCATTAACAACAGGCCAGGCTGTCAGCAAACGTGGATAGCACCTATTACAGCGCACTACTGAATAATTACAAATACAAAAAATAGCCATGTAGCAACACCTACAGCAATCAGGAGTTAATCTTAAACTTGTGCATCCAATAAACCAAACATTTACAGGCAGACACAAACCATTTCATTAGGGGGAAAAAAAAAAAAAAAAGAANGGGAAGTAACATAGTTTTAAAAGACCTGCTGTCTCTCTCTACAACTGAAAGGTGACAACAGAGTGAGATCTATTTGGTCTGAAGTCTTAGATGAGAATTTTCTCTGTTTTTAGCAGCAGTAACAATAGAAAGTGGATGAAGAACATGTTTATGTTATAGGACAGGACAAACTTGCCACATCTTTCAGTGAATTGCCTAGTCTTTCTTCCATCTGGTGATGCCTTGCCATGTGAATTAGCTCACCTGTAAAAACCTAGCTCCACCTTAAATGCTTTATTTTCAAATAAAAATGCATATTTCTAGGCACTGAAATATAGATAGTAGGGCAAAAGTAGAATTTGTAACATCAGAGTACCTAAATAGGTAGTTATGATTTAAGTTTGTAAATCTGACTAAATACATCAATTTATTTTGACATATCCATTGCTTTATGACAATTTAAAGAAATAGTTCATACCTTACATGGCTTACATCACCAAGTTTCAATATCTACACATCTCCAAGAGTCTCAGAATCACAGACACACATACAAAGAAGAACCATCTCTGAGAAAGCTGGCACATTTGGAAAAGGTACATGCATCTGAAAAGCAGCAAACATGAAGAAAAAAAACCCACAGTAAAATAAAGGAATCCTGAAGATACTGTTAAAACAAAATAGCAATGACTAATCTGTGTGTGAAGCCTGGAAACTAAACCCCATGACAATGGATGAAAATTAGGGGATGGATGGAAGAACCCTTTCAGACCAGGGCAACAACTACCCACTGCAGACTAAGCGAGGGAGCAAAGCACAGTGCTGCAGCCAGATTACCCTGCCCAAAAATCTTTGCACAGCTACTCATCACCTCCAAACCATACTAGGACATGTGCTTGAAGGGGTTGGCAAGAAAAGTGTGTGCTGTACCCTCTGCTTTTTCACTTGAAATAAAGTCAAGTTCCATTTCAGAGAATTCTCAACTGATGTATAAAATCTGCTGCTAAGATAGGGGACTCTGTCGATAATCAAATTAGACATGAATAGGGGGAGGGACATTTCCTTCTGCTATACCCAGATTTGCCAAATTTAGGTATATTTGTGACATTTGAGACAGTTAAAGCCATCCATCAGCATCTCTGTCACTAGCTTTAGGTTTGCAAAAATGGAAACAAGATGTTGCCTTGGAATGCAGCTTTGTAAAATTCTGCAAATTAAAAAACACCTCACTAAAAGTTTCCATATACAGCTAGAAGCTACCGCTGTAACATGAAAAGCAAGATAGGTGCTATCATGTGAATGGTCATTTAATAAAATGTTAATAGTAGGATCCTGAACTTACTCAGATTAACTTTCCTATTATTTACACAGAACATCATTAGGCTATCAAAACAGACCACACTCTAACCCAGAAAAACAAGCAGTGTGCTGGGGGGTGGAAGGAATCAGTATTCTGGTGCAGTAATAAAGGTTTCTTTCTCCAATGATAATCAACTCTGCATAATTAAAATAGCTCAGACTGTTGAACTAATTTTCAGGCTGGAGGTTTCTTCTTGTAGCAACACTTACACACAAAGTTTCTACTGCGACTGAATTTAATCGTGAGCCTAATTACAATTTTAATGAATATCTTCAACACTGCATGTAAACTTGCACTTCACAGTCTTGCTATCAGAGCATTCTTAGAAGCTTTCTGCAGTTAATATAAAGGATTATTCTGAGATGCTCATGGTATGGCAGTATTTTTTTAAAAGACAGCTTAAACTATATTTGACCAAATTGAAATAATGTTTAAATTAAGGTTGTAATAACTATCAGTTTTAATATGCATATTTCAGAACATTTTTACTAAACATTCAATTAAAGATGAGAAATTTTTGTTTTTCTAATCAAGTTCTAACTTCAAAATGATCCACAGGGTATCTGTCAAGTTTCCCTTTTTGTAAATACTTGAGGTTTACTTGCAGATTTTCTCACCAGAGGGCAAAAAATGATACAGGCAATCCTCTGTTCACAGGAGAGAAGACAGATTCAATAGCCAATGCCTAAAAATTGTACCAACAAAATACCAGTTCTGTCTAATTTGTCTGACTTTTCTAAGTAATTCTAGTGCACTGAACTAAAAATTCTGTAGCAGCCCCATGTAAATATGATGATTTTTAATTAAACATGAAGATTCACAATTCACTATTGTTGAAGAATTTCTTCTTCTACATACAGTTTATTTTGTTTTATACTCCCATTCCATTTGCAATGGACAGACTGATGGACATTTTGCATTTCTTCATCACAGGTTGCTGGTAAAATAAAAGCAACCTGGTCATCCAGCAGTTTGCAGATGACTTTTCTAGGTCCTAACAGGATGTGATAGATTCAAGATGACAGGATATGAGCATTTTGTGGCAGTTACTGATGTACCCATCAGTACTGAAGTCATCAATACAGAAAAAGCATTTTGGTGTTCCAGGGTTAAATTTCTGTTAAGGTTTCTGTGACAAAGCCTATTCAGATGTGCTAAAGGTTTCCACAGTGAAACCATTCCAACATTCCACCTATATATTTCAGTTGAGGAAATGTCTCTCTTATTTCCTTTAGACTTTAAATCTAGCAGATACCTCTTCAATCACAGAGCACTATTCCCTGTTTTTATACAATAACACTATAAAATAATTCCCTACATTTATAAAACTTGATGTTGAAACCAGTCAGCCTTCTTGTCACACCAGCCCTTGTGGGAGGCTGTCCTAGAATCCCACTGATTTACTGGTAAGGAGCCTCCCTTCAGTGTTGTCTGTTCAGTGTCTGTGCAGGAGGATTCCTCCTCCAGAGCCCATCTCATTGTCCCCTGCTGTGATGCTGGCAACTTCTGCAATCCCAGTTCAACACAGAGGGTTCTCCCTCCAGCTCCAGGGACCCCCTGTGCCAGAAACCACCACTTAGGCTTCCAACCAGCTGTGTCTCACATGTGGCCCTAGAAATAGGCGGTGGTTTTACGAAACAGATGGGGTGCTCTGTTCAGAGGAGTCTCATGAAAAATGCTGCTATTCCCAGCTGCGACTCTGACTGTGGATCCCAGCTCTTCCCACCATGCTCTGGATATCAACAAAGTTGGGAGATCTGCTATTTAAGGTTAAGGAGGAAACCAGTTCAGTACAAAAACACTTTTCGTTTGTTTTGCTTTTCTTGCTTCAGTTCCAATGCCCATCTATAAACACCAGGTTTGTTTTTCTTTTCTTTTCCCATAACGTGCATTTAGTTTCATGAAGAAAATTAAAATAGAAAAAAAAATAGTTGCTTTTTAAAATTTAAAATTGTATTGAGTGGTAGAACTCTTTAATCTGTGCATTTCATGTATAAATTCAGCCACATTTCAGTAGAAATGTGAGTTAGAATAAAAGAAGTTGTAATTTAATTTACTTTTCTTCACTTTGGAAAACATCGCCTCAGTACTCTAGATCATTTCTGCTCTGCTGAAAGGACCAGGCACAGCGAAGGGGAAAATTTTGGTTTTCTGTGAGTCTTTTACTTCTAAACATGCTCTAGTAGATAAATATCTCTAAGCTAAGAGATATAAAGGTAAATACAATTTGCTGTACTCTCAGTGTGGAGGCCATTTTTCTACTTGAATAAATACTAGTACAAAAATACTGTCCAGAATTTGGGGAAGGGAGAAAAANAGAAGTTTGGGGAAGGAGAAAAAAAAAAAAAAAAAAAAAAAAGAGCTCAAACCCTAGAAAACTAAATCTTCTCAGGGATTTGCCAATCTTTAACCATGCTTAAGCTTGTAACAGTCCAGAGGTACTCAGTGAAGAGGTGATGAGGAATGTGAGAGGCACAGACCGGGAAAGGGCAGTGTGTTGTACCTACAGCCTCATACATGTGACACAGAAGCAGCTATAAGCAAAACTGGATGATGGAGGTGTGCAGGTGTGATTTCAGGGTTTGTCTACACTGATCTAACTGCAAACCAAGGCAGAAAGATGTAGTTGTATCCCTCTTGTTCCTCCCCAGGTATATGTCACCACCTCTTCCTTCTGCCTGTTCACACAGACAACTTCATCTTTCAGTCCAGCTGGCCGGCAGGTCTGGCTGACTGTGCAGCTGTACACTGCAATACAGCAGCATGGCTGCAGGACTGCACAGCCCAGCATCAGGGATAACAACAAAGACTCCTCTGAAGGTGGCAACATCTGCTCAAAATGCTGGGATAACCTGCACTATGCAGAGAAACTTGTCTCTGGTTTCAGGTCAGCAACCGATGCAGTAATGACATTTTTGTTCTTTAAATTATGCACGCTGTGGAAGAATGAGGGAACTAGAAGCACGAAGAAAGCTGGAAACATCTACAAAAAGGAAAAACATAAGGAGGTTCACACAGCACTTCAGATGTACTTGCAAAGAATAGGAGCCAAAAAATGAGAAGATACATGGGAGGTGGTCTGATTTTTCACATAGCACTGGCTGACTCAGAACAAAATGTTTAATAGTTTTCAGCTATCTTAGAGAAATGTAAGTATGAAGCAGCACCAGAAATTCAAGGAGCACTACATTCCTTGTAAAAATGAAACACATGAAGTATGTGCTTTTAATCAGGGCACAGAAGAATGTGAAATTACAGAGGGGGTTATGATCAATCTGAGCCAATTTTACAAGTCTAACTAGGACCAGATATGAGATAAGATTGTAACTGAGATCTGATCATTTTGTAAGAAAAACTGAGTGTTCACTGAAAAATGCAGAATTGACCCTGAACTATGCATTTATAACTTACAACACAACCACAGTTGTCCAATACACAATAAAGACATGGGGATTATGAAAGGTAAGCAATTCTCTGACACTGACAATTAAGGATACACTACAGAAGAACACTAGCATAAGGTTACGGGTGAATTTCAAAGTTTGCAGCCACTATGGCAATGTAAGCTGCCACACCAGAAAGAAGTAAGGAATTAAATTAAATAGATGAAATTGATTTTATCCCTTCAGAGTAGTTTGCAGGCTCCAGCAACATGGAGCTGCTGACAAGGAATACCACCTCTGTCAGCTCACTGCTCCAATACAGGTGAAAACTCTGTAAGTTGACTAGACCAAGCAGGACGTTGCTTTCTTGTACATCAACCCAGCCCATGCACCAGGGAGTAGTTAGGAATAGGTAATGGAACATAAAAGGGTGAAAAACACAACTTACAGGAATGACTGTTCTGGGAAGGCAACTACGCACTAAGCACATGGCTGAGAAGGAAAATGCAGTATCAGTAGTGGAAAGGAATAATTGTTACTTCATACTGCATTCACTCTCCTCAACCAGATAGACCAAAATTATTAAAGAGGAGTTTGACTCAGTCTTCTGTGGACAAAGTTCACCCCAAAATGTAGCTTATTCCATTGCCTGTAGAAATGTTGTTCTTGTCTTATGCCAAAAGAGGAGCCTAGAAGACACATTGTTCTGGATGTAAAGAGAGAAACAGATAACGGAGTACACACACTCTGCCTCATTTTTAAAAGAGGAGAAATAAAAGAGATAGAGAAATCAAGACCATACTTTATTTACAGCTAAGTTACGCAGCAAGGAGCAGGTGTATAAAATGCAGGAATTTTTGCACAAAAATTATAAACAAAAAGTACTGGTAGAAGTGAAGGAATACAATGTAATTAAAATATTTTTCATGTATGGTGTGAGAAGTTGTCATAGTAAACAAAGTTTGGTAAAAAAAAACCATATCCATGTATAACAAAAAAAAAGGCAACTGTTTTTTCATAGTCATGTGGGAATTCCAGTCAATATCCAGTCATATCTAACAACATAGTTGATCATATAAAATACACCTAGGGGTTTTTCAGATAATCTTTTAACTGGAAACAATAGAAAAGTATTTTTGGAAACTCTAGACAATTTTTGGCAGAGTTGCCAATTAAGAAAAAACAAAATGACAGAAATACAAATCTCACTTCAAAATTACAGAAATATAAATGCCATATAATAAAAAAAAACAAGCAAAAACAAACAAAAACCAACAAAACAAAAAGCAAGCAAAGAAAGACAAACAAATAGGAAAAATCTTTAATTTAGCAAGGCAGTTAAGCAAATTAAGGTAAGGTGAATAATCCATAAGGAAAACTGTTTCATGTATTACTCTTAAATGTTGGGATAAAAATTCTGACACTTCCTTTTATTTCTTCCAAGCCTCCTTGCTAGTTTTTTCTGGAAGGCATTAAGGAGTACATCTGATTCTGGCTCAGGTTTTTGGGATAGATCACTGGAGGTTTTCTAAATTGGTCGGCAGTAGATTTTGCCAGCATTCATCTCAAACTTCCCTAGCTTTCTCCAGGGTGCAGAGTAAGCTGGATCAGGTTTCATGTTTAAATTAATTTAAAATTGCTTGTTCCAAAAGTGAACTGGAGTTTGCAAGTGTTTCTGCTTTCCTTTGCTGGAGATGAAATACTACATTCTGCCATTATACTTTTCAGAGTCAGAGTCTCCAGCCTTTCAGCCTACCTACATGACCAGATCTTTCTTGCCTTCTACCACAATTCATTTGTGTTCCGTTCTAAATTTTTCTTAACCAAGTACAGTTCTATTCCTGTCAGATTTACCCAGCTCTGAGATCCCATCTGCTTGGCTATATATTCTTTAACAGATTCTGTTTGCTGTATGCTGACCTAGTTCAAAGTTACATTTGTTCATTGACTGTTCTGTACTCTACCTTCTCCCATGTTTATTTCACAGAAAACTGTATGGGTTTGCAGTTAGGTTTTTCACCTAGGGCATTTTTATAGATTAGAATCAGTACAAATTCAAGTAATGATCCCCAGGGACCCCATTTAATACTTTACCTAAATTGAAATAGCTTCACTTACAATCACTTTTTATTCTATATGGGTAACCACTGTGCTATTCATCTAATTTCATATTACTGGATCTCTTAAGTCCTTGAAGCTCTGTGCTGTGAGCAGTCTTGTGACAATGCTTGCTGCTTAAATACACCCCATTATACCCCTGTGGTGTACATCTGAAGTATATTGTGTGTACAAGTCTAACATTCCACATGTTGGGCCACCTAACGATTTTACTTTTGCTTATGCCTGCTTTGTTTATTAGAAAAGGAAAGAATTTCTGCTCTTACAGCCATAATGTTGCTGTTTATACATGCAGGAAAAATGCAGTGATGAGACTGACTGCCATTTTTTGGCTGTTCTCTCTAACAAGTAGGTTTGGTTGTTCTAATTTGTATACCCAAAAGCATCATCATTACAAAATATCTCACAGACAGATCTTAAAGTCCTCCTGAGCTGCATCTCCTCTTTGAAAGTTTTACCATTCCCCAGAAAACTGAGATATTTTACTGGTATTAACACAGATCCTACTTTGAGGAAGCAGACCTCATACCATATAAAGGCTCCATAATACAATGAGCCAGTGAGAGCTCAAGTAGAGACAAGCTAATCTAGCAGCAAGAAGAAAATCTCCAAAGCAAGCAAAAATTTTCATGCTGACTGGATGGGTGGAAGGGAACTTACGACAAGTCAAGCAGAGGAGCAGGTCTGATGCACCAGGTTAGTGTAGCTCCCATCTCCAAACCAAGCTTCCAGAGCCTGCTGCTTTTATCTTTGAAGGGAAAACTAAAGTCAACAGAAACAGCTCAACCATTTTAATGTTCTTTTTCCATCTTCATCCAGTTCTTAGACTAAAAGAGGCATAGAATCATTAATGTTGGAAAAAGACTTCTAAGATCGATTGCAGCTGATAACCCAGCTCCACCTTGCTCACCACTAAACTGTCCCCAGGTGCCACATCCACACAGCTTTCAAACACTTCCAGGGATGGTGATTCCACCACTTCCCTGGGCAGCCTGTTTCAATGCCTGACCACACTTCTTTCTGTGAAGGAATGTTTCCTAATATCCAATCTAAATGTCCTGTGGAACAACTTGAGGCCATTTCCTCTTATCCTATCACTTGCTACCTGGGAGAAGAGACCAAGCTCCACCTTGCTACAACCTCCTTTCAGGTATTGCATCATTCTTTAACTGTTTTCTGTCTCTACCTGATACACCACCTGATGCATATCACCTATCACCACTTAAAAATCTTTCTGTTCATAGCTGAGAGGCCAACTGGACTTAATCAAATAGATCAGCCTATCCTGCCCATTTCACTTCTTATCAAATAAAACCTGAACATTTTTCCATGCTACTGGCCAAGACCAAGCTCCACCTTTTAAGCTTGGAGCAGTGCCCTTAAGCATATGCAAAACTGTCTCAGTATCTCGCTCTGAACCTTCTTTGCATCAAATCTTGTGCTGAGGTGGGGTGGAGAGGACAAGAGCTAAAAGCAGGTTCAGTGCAGGTTACCTCTGCAGAGCCACAGAAAGGGACTGAGGTAGCAAGTAAAGAGTAATTTTGCTGCTCTTCAGAAAACTGAAGGATATTTTTTTTTAGCAGAAACCATGAAATAATTGTACATGAAGTTTAGCTATAAAGCCATGACCCTGGAAAAATGACTTGGCTCTAAAGCAAATGTTTTTCATATTCAGTTTCAGTTTCCTGGTATAAAATATTTAAGAAAACATAATTCTATTTAAAATAATTCTATTAAAAAGTCATCAAATTCTTGTCTTTTATATGTATCACAGTCAGACATTTCAAAATTATTTCATCCAGCAAAAGGCTTCCACATCCCTTATGTTTTAAGTGATCAGTATTTGTGAAAGCCTACAGAATTTACACAGAAAGGCAAGACAATGAAAAAAATAAACCTTCTTACTACATTAAAAGCCCGCTTCCTCTTCCTCTTATCCAAGTGTTTGTACTGTCACCAGCTATTGGAGAATGTGAATGTTTCTACAAAAATAAAATGATTAGTGCTAATGAAAATCTCTAGTAAACGTGGAATTTCCAGCCCTTCTGTCTGTTGAGGCTGTGAAAATACTCTGCTCTTAGTGATATTTTAGAGAATTGTAATTATTAAAAATTGTGAGTGCTTGGTGTTGCAAAGGCATTGTAGTTTTGATGGAAGGACTTTATCAGACCCAGAGGTTTTAAAACCTTTCTTAAAGGTCAGTTCCAATTCACCTAATGTCTTCTTAAAGTTCATTCTACACCCAAGACCTTTTGTCCCCAGACTTTGTATGTGCTTCTGCATCAGGTTTATGATGAAGGGAAGAGAAAAAGACATTATAATTTTGAATCTATATAAATAAAAATGGTTTAGCTAAGAACTAAATATTGCAAGTTTTATAGTTAGGAAACTAGTTTTGTTAACCAGTAGAATTTATGGAACTATTTTATTTTAATTTAAAAAAAAAGTTTTTATATAATCCAAGTTTTATATAACCTATGTTTTGGCATAAATGGGTTTCATAATAATTGCATCCTGAATAGTTAGGCATAGTAGATCTTTCTTTTGAATCTGGTATTTTTGAAATATGTAGGACACATATAGCAAGAAATCAAATTATGTCCATCTTAATTCTGATCTTTAATGCTGCTGTTCTGAATACACAGAGGTGAAAGATGCCCCAAATGAGGAAGCTTTTCCTTTAGTACCAGCCCCCCTGCTTGGGCCTTTCCCAAAACTGGTACTTAAAAATTCTGCCATTGGGCTGCCCAGCTGGACAAGGTTTGTGAAACTTGATGTGTGGCATAGGGTGGTGTTTGGGTTGTGTTTGTTTGTCTGGGTTTTTTTTTGCTTTCCTTTCTCACTGCCAAGGAGAATGATTGATTTTCCACAGGGCGGCTGCAGCAGGGCCAGTTTTCTTCTGCACAATCTGTTTTATGGAGGTCACTGAAAGCACCTGATGTCTGATATAAACAGGGAAGGAGAAAAACATTTGAAGAGGATCCTAGCCCAAATACCACCTTCTTTATGGGGTGGACAGGAACAAAAGGAATCCTGAATCACTCATCTCCTGATGTCACCAATATCTCCTTTCTATGATATGAATTAAGAAGTCAGTATATTTAGCAAGTGCACTTAATGGAACAAAAGTTTCCTTTTGTTTCAAGGGAGAGAGCACGAGTCAGCAATCCCTCAAAAAATGGCCACAAAGAAACTCTCTCATTCCCAGAGATGTTCCTGAAAAATCAGTACCCTAATATGACAGACAAAGACAAGGAAGCAGATACTGTGGGGACGTGCATCGTTTCCTCACAGAGTGCTCTGCTGGTGGTCTTCTTTCCCCTCCCTTGCTTCTCAGAACACACCAGTCTGTGTTCTGCCAGATAAAACTGTCCCACACACATCCAGCTATAGCCCTCTGATTCTTCAGGGCCAGAACACCCACATCCATTCAGAGATATTGGTCTCATGACAGTCTTCTTTATGAAGGTTCTAATTTTTAGAACTGTTGGGAAAATAACAAAACAAAACAATAAAAACAAAATTAATTCATTCTTTGAAAATAATTAACCTTCTGAAGAATAATCATGGTGCATTTCAGAAGGTCAGCAGTTAAAGGATGAGCACTTGGGCTTCAGCTCACCAAGCAACACATACTCCCTTTGAGGCCACAGGGTACCGAGTCAAATCTTGTGTCAGATTTAATGATTTTCAGCACAGTTCACTTTGGTGCAAAGTGCAGTTTTGTTGAGTTTTTAAGTCCAGTACATTATAGGGTCAAGCACAAAAACATTTTTGTGTATGCCAAGGCATTTGGTAATGTTAACATTTGCTAAGGCCATATTTCAGCATTTCTCATTTGGTCTGCCAAAGCATGTAAAGTGGATACTCAAGTTATAGTTGGGAATGTGTAGCTTATATGCATGCAACAGAACCTCTGAGTTTCAAATAAAAACTAAAGATGTATCTCTGTACTGGAATTTTGTGAAGGGTTACTATTTATACATATTTTTCTCTTTAGAGAGTTTTTATCTCTTACAGGACAAATACACCCAGCATTACTAAATATTTCAGACATACTAACTTCTATTACTTCTGCCTTTTAATTTTGGTTTCTCTTTATCTTTTCTTCTTTTTTTTTCTTTTTTTTTCTTTTTTTAAGAAAAAAAAACCCTACAAGCTCTTATTTTGGGCTTTTTATACAGTGTCTTTTCTTGTTCTATTTTAAACATATTGGCAATCACAACAACTATCATTCACTGAATCTGTTCCTGGCATTTTACAACCAACAGCTGAATTGTTGACAGAGTACTGAGAGGTTTTTTTCACTGGGGACACTGGGAATTCCTTAAAAAAATGAAGCTTTATCCATCCAGTTCAGTTACTTGGGGATTTTTTTCTCAACCTGGTTAAATGTTAGAATACCATTTCCAGGCAGAGCTACTCTACTTGTGTCCCAAAAGGAGACTGTTTCCTGGTGTTAACCACCATAATGTCAATCCCTACATTTATTCATTTGAATTTTAGTTAAACTGAGGTTTATCTCTTCTTGTTCTTGATCAGATTATTAACCCCACCCTCACCTCGACTCAATCCCATTTATTTCAATGTCTTTATCTTCACAGAAAGGCAAAACCTATGAAATAAAAGCGATCTGAAAGCTGGTGATTTAGCAGCAAGGTTATTAGCATACCTAGCACTGACATTTCTGTTTTCTGCATTATTTTGGATTTTTATTATTTTCTTTCTTTCATTCCATTTTAGCTCTTTAATCAGTCTTCAGCCGTGGAACATTTTCTTCTCTTAAGATTTGCTTGATAGAGTAGCTTTGGAAGAAATTTTTTTATTAGCATTTCACAGCAATTTTGTTTTATCTTTAGTTTATGGTTCAGTCTAAATTAATCCTTGGTTAAGGCACTGCATGACTCCATGGGGCATTTGACATGCCTAACATATTAATGGTTCAAAATCACCCGTCATTTCCTTTCTCTCTCCCTTGGTTTATCTCTCTGTGTCACATTTCAAGTAAAAAAGGCTCTTTTGGGATGAAGTCTATGCCTGTACTAAGAATGGAGTCCCAGGCATCAGAAGCATTTACAGATGTTACACTACATTCCAGGAAGTTCCCAGTGTGGGAACCTTTTGAAATTAACAGGTTACATTTCATTACTGTTTGATGGATATCCCTGTGTTTGTCCAGCAAGTTATTTAGCACAACAATTTTATATACAATATTTTTTTTATTTAGCAGGACCTAGCACCAAAAATATGATTCAAATATTTTAAATTTCAAACTGCAGAGTAGGCATTTAAGAGGAAAATCATTCAGCAGTGACTAGTTTCTGAATTACTTCCTCCAGTTAACTAAATACATATAACAAATTCTGTCTCCAAAATACCATGCAGACTTATTTCTGTGATGAAGATTATTTTAGAGCGGAAAATACAAATTACTTAGATTCAGCTCTTCACATCACCTATTTTCTTTCTGTTTTAAAAGAAGGGGGTGAAAAAATGTTCTTTATTCTAAACAAGCTAATATCTTGAAACTCCAATGTTATAGAATTTTGCATTTCACCATTCATAAAGACAGAATGTGTTCACTGAAACTATACTGCTTTTGCTTAAATTCCATCCACTGGGTGTGGGCGTTATATTTCTCATTCTAGAGTAATGATGCCAGCACTTACAGCACAGGTTCATCTAGTCCTGCCAGTGCCTGGCTGTAGTCAACAGCATGAAAACACACTGTTACTTTCCCAGGGACCCTCAAGCCTCTGTGTAGATGGATTTGTGTGGGTTTTGCCATTAATTTCTCCTGTCATTATTTAGATGACATCACATTTCTTTAGATATGCATAATAATATACACAGACAACACACTGATTTGAAAATTCAAGGCAAGGCATTTCACAGCTGCATCATTTTTCCTTCAATTTAAATGTGCTCCATAAAATGAAGAACCAAAGCCTAAAGGTTTACTTAGTATCACTCTGACTTCTTAGAAGCCAGATATCAAATTGATTTTTTCATAATCATATTCAAAAATACAAATTTATCAAACTGTAAGTTTTCCATTTAGAAAAATATTACTTCAAGTTAATTTTTTTTATATATTCTAAGGGTACCATAATCCACAGACATACTGAGAGACTACACAGCATAACCAGACAGTTGCTATTTTGTGATACCACTCCAGAACTTTTTTCAGCTAATAAAAGTTACCCCATGTTGAGCACAGAAGCACTTTTGCTCTACAGAGCATTGTACTACTGATGGACAAGATCTTCACATCTGAAGTATTATGAATGGTGCCCACGGATATTTTCATGTCATATTAAATATTTACTCTTGTGGAAAGTTCTAGCTACAAACATGCAATAAAAAATGTAGCAGTAAAATCTGATAAATGAATGCACAGGGTATTTCACCAATAAGTAGGTTCCATCCCCAAGGGTGAAAGCCATGTCTGAGGGCAACTTCACTATAAATGAGAGGGCAGGAGAAGGGAAAAGCATTGAAGCTGATCTTGCCTTGGAGCTACACTGAGCACTGGATCAATAGCTATCATTAGTAGAGGTCCCTTAGAAGAAGATGCCTGCCACAGTGCTGACATTTAACCTGTGTCATGTGGCACCATGTGCACACATAGAGAACTTCAAGTTTAGAACCAGAAGACAGAAAATGAAAGGAGATTTCTAAGCTGAAAAGCATTTTTTTCCTGGAATTTGAGTAGTTGTTGCATTTCAAGCAAAAATAACCTCTTGTTAAAAGAGATCAGTGAAGTTAGTTAGTTTTAATACTACACTTTACACATTCCAGCAAGTTATGTGTACTTGGAGCCACTGGAACAGAGAAAGCAGTGCATGTCTGCATAAACCTCATTATCAGTTGAAGGAGTGCCATATTCATTTGATTAATCTCAATTTGCTATTGAATCACGTTTCATTCCAAATGTGTTGTCATTTCAATGAATTTAACTAAAATTTGCCCCAAATAATGATCTTGCCAAGTTGGTAAACACACTGTTTGTGTTTTTGATATTGCCTGCCTCAACTGACAGTCCTCTCTACAACATGTATTTTTAATATTGTAGCATGATCATAAAACATTGAACATAGAGATAGCATACACATGTCCACAATATTAATAACAAGATCCAAAATATTTTACAGAACTTTTACCTGCATATAGATACAAAATGCTTTTGTCTCCAAAGGCACTGAAAAAGTAAAACCAGACTGCTTCTGAATGCTGGATGACTTCACATGTGGCAGCACTGTCTAGAAAAGCCTTTGAAGGAATAGATTTCTCATAGATTCATCATTGTCTTTTATTTTAATGATTGCACAATCCCCTAACTCCAAGTTATAGTCTGAACAGACAAAAGGGGAAGAATGGAATGAGCCACAAAAGAAAAGTGACATATCCAGAAATTAGATAGGACAGGATCTGTCAAATGCTATTCTAATACCACAGTCATCAATACTCAGACAACATTACTACACCTATAAGCAGTGCACTAACACCTTGTTGCTGATGGTTGTTTAAGGATCATCTTCTCCCATCCAAGCAACTACATTTAAGAATGTCATGCTTGAAAGTGCACAAATACTGAAGACAATAATTCTCCCTGCAATTTCATCCCTTTTGTTCTAGCAGAATGACAAACACCAAAAATCTTGACTTCCAATTTTCCTCTCAGAATTTTTTAGACAGTAGTCCTTTGCCACATGAGGCATAACAGAAAATGTTTTCTGTGACCAAAACAATTACAAAAGAAAACTCTCACTGAAGTCTACAGAGAAAAGAGAAGACAGAGTAATTTCAAGCAAATTACAGACCTATGGTATCTTCCAATAAGAATTAATTAAAAAGAGCTTTATATGCATTTTACAATTTATTTCTGTTGAAAAAGTAGCTAAGATGTCTTTGTCTTGAGGAAATGAATATAAATTTCCTCATAAATACCATTAAAGTTCATAATCTTGTAAAATTATCTTCATACCATACTGTGCCTGATGAAAATAGGGTAATAAAGAATCCTACATCGGTCTTCAAAGAGGAGATCCTCCATAGTTAGGATCCTTTTTACCTTCTCCTTGGTTTATATTCCCCACCTGCACCCACCTTGCAATCATTGAAAACATCACCTTCAGCTTTCAAATCCTTTCTCCTCAGTGCCTTAGAACCTCACAGGAAACAGGCCCAGAAACTCTTAGTAATCCTGGTGAATCAGTTAGCAAGCTACAAACCCATTTTATAATTCAAATATGAGAATGGGTTTGCCTTGATCTATTCTGGTGCACACTAAGATTTTTTCCAAGAGCAACAACTACAGAGCTGACAGCAATGTCTTCTTGCTTGTACAGCTGATGAAATATTCCTTTGTAGCAATAAATCATAAAAGAAACTGATGATTCATTACTGGGGTTTTTTAATTCTCTCATCCCCATCAGAATTTGTTCATGGTCTAACTTTGTACTTCTGGTGACTGTTAAGCAGTTCTGGAAAAAAGAAACATTTGAGAAATAACTGCTGCATCAAGAGAGAGAGAATTTTAGCCTTATCCCTCCCCATATCCCTTTTTAAACCCATCCCACTGAGGTTTAATGCCACAGAGGTTAAATGCTTGGAAACAAACACGGAGTTCCCTTTGTACTCAGACCTAGTAGTTCATCCACTTGAAAAGGATCTAACCACACTTTGAGGGGCTCTTAGGTGAAACTGATCTGACAAATTTTGCTTTCACAAAACCTTTCCTCTTTCTCAGGCTGCATCCTTCATGTACCCAGCTCCCACAAATCTCAGACAGAAAGAGCATGAGGAGCCTAAATAAAGGCAGCCAAGAACTGGCCTAGAAGCAACACCAGGAAAAATTAGATTGGTTTGTCATGGCTAAGGAAACAATACCACTCTGGGAAGAATCCATGCAATACAGAAAAATATTTATAAATATTTCTCTAGAACAGAAGTCTTTTCCTAAGTGGCTTTAAAGTTTTGTTCCTGAAATCTTTCAGTGTGTTTGAGCCAACACTTCTGAAGCAATAATGAGAAAGCAGCAACAATAAGTCCCACGACTCAAGGAATTTAAGTTAAAATTCATATAATAACATTAATTTGAAATCTTCTGGAGCTGAAAAAACTGGAAGACTAAACCCAAAAACTTGGAGGGAAGACCACTTGAGAGTAGCTATAAGCTATGTGAATTCAAATTTTGAGAATGTGAGAAATAAACACTTTTCATTTTTTAAATAAACCTGAAAAATATAATGAAGACTTATTTTCTATTTCATCATTTTTATCTGTAAATAATAGTAAACTGCTGATCGTAGGCTGTATGCTAAGAATATCTTTATCAAGCCATTTGGAGCTAAGAATCAGAACCATCTTTCTTTTGTACTCTTCCCCCATCCCTTCTTTTTCTTTTAAATCCTCCTTTTTGGACACACAGAAGAAATTTTCATTGTGTGGGAAAAAAAGGAAACCTGAAAATATAAAAATTAACTTTATTAGAGAGCTAATGAATGCACCATAACCCAGATTTTCTGTGGCTATTGCATTAGGGAGAAAGAGTTATGAAACTTCATGCTTTTATAAATTTTGTTGAGCTTGCAATCCTGGCTGAAGGAGAGAGCAAATTCTCAGGTGCTAAACATCAAATTGCTTATTGGAACAGCTGCTGCACTGAGCTGAGTAAGCAGGACATGCAGGGAGTGGCTTTTTCTAGGCTAATCTTTGACCAGCATCAATGCTAAGACTTACAAATTAAAAGGAATATTTTACAATTAGAATACTGTTATTGTTATTTCCTTTCCACTAAATGTACAGACACAAGTGTTCTTTTTGCACCTCTTAATTTTGGTTCCACTGTTGTTGTCTCACACTGGCTAGGCTCTGAAATAGGAATTTTATGTTTCCTATTCTCCGTGCTATAAAATCTGGGGGGGGTTGTTGTTGTTGGATTTTTTTTTTGTGTTAGTTTCTGTTTTAGAGGGGTAGACTGGTGTTCTTGAACAAATATTGCTTGAACTGGGGGACTGGAAAAGCAGATATTTTTCCTTTTTGAGAAATAGTCAAATGCACTGGAATAAAGATTATATTAGGAAACTGCATACTGGTTTTCTTCTTCCCAAGAAAAAAATTTTTATAATGTCACTAGCTCACTAAACCCTTTAAAGTATAGATTATTTTTCTTTATATTACAAAGAAAATATTCCCTGATTTTATGGCAGATGGGCAGAAAAATGTTAAATATCAGGGAATGATAACAGAGTAAAAAGTAGATTATTCAGTATTCAGATTCTTGAACTTCCAGATATGAGTTTAGGTGCAGTTAGGGTTGAGCGAGTATTAGTTGCTATGTTGTGGAAGCAAGATTAATAATATAGATTAAGACTGACAAGATTAAAATTAATATTATCATAATTAATACTATTAACAATCTATTCTGGCTGTAAGGTAGGAAGCAAGGGAATGCTGCCACACCTTTCACTGCAGACCCTCTACACTGACAAGGTCTGTAAGCAGGTAGGAGTGTCTGAAGTAAAAGGCATGATCCTGAAAAGCAGGATCCATCAGACTTGCATTAATATTCTACCCAACCCCCTTCTTACTTCAGACTTTATTTCCTTAACCTTTCATTTCACTCTTAGTGTTTCTGCATCTTTTTTTTTTTTCATTTTTTTTTCTTTTCTCCAGGGAAGTAGGGGTTCCACTCCTGCTGAGGAATAAAAGGTGCCACTCCTGAGATCTCCTGCTCACTTTGAACAACGAATTACCAAGAAAGCCAGCTTCTGTTTCCAGCAGGTTCCAATTCACGTTAGGAGCTTGCAGGAAATGGGCACATTGCAGCATCTGATTAAAGTCTTTCATAGCTTAGATTAATGCAGGGTCAGATGGTGAAAATTCTTTCTGTAATAGAAAGCAAGCTGAAACAAAGCTAAAAAGCCTATTCAGTTAAAACTCAAGCACAAGGGGGAAAAGAAAAGTAATGCTAATAATTATATGGATGCTTTTGAAAACTCTCCTAACATGTAGTTTTTCCCCCAGCTGCTTATGAGTGTCCACAAACCTTCACATTTCAATAATTCGTGGGAGATAATTATCTGGAGAGCAAAAAGCAACTTCATACGTTTTCACACAATTAATAAACAGGCATAAAACCACTAGAAGCTTGATTTGTGAATGTCTAGTGATGCATTCTAGGGCACACACAGGACGTAGTCAGGCCTTCCCTCTTCACAAGCTGAGACAGGACTTTCACATTTTCTGAATCACTACTTCCCACTAATTTTCATCACAATTCTCTGGTCAAGCAAGAATCCTGCCAATCACTAGCTTGATCCATAATTCTGGTAATTCATATGATCTCAGTATATCAGCAGTCACCTTCTGTCTTCTCAGGGTCTCAAATATCTTGCCCTTTTAACAAGGCACACTGAGATTTAATCTCCCAGGTGCTTCCTGTTTGCAGATTGTGCAGCAATAAACAACATCACTAAGTATGCAGGTTTGCTGTGTTTTGCTAGTTGTGAATCTGGAAGTAGAGAAGAAGGCTGAGAGAAAAAACATGATATTTATGCACATTGTTTTGAAAGCTTAGTAAAAAAAATACAATTATATTTTATTTCAGTAGAAAGTACCTTTAGAGACAATTAATTTACAGAGATTTGTAAATACTCCCAAGATAATATTTTTTCAAAAAACATTCAGTTATTCTGTTGACCACAGCAAAAGTTGCTCTTGGGCCATTTAACTTCTGAATGAGCTACAGAAAAAATATAGGAGAGTCTGATTAAATGTTTCCTGAGCAGCCAGTTTTTTAAATGGCCAACATACAAGTACCTGTAAAATAAGTCTCCTGTCAAAGTAAGTGTATGCTTACTTTCCTACAGAATTAATTTATTAAAAAAATATTTCTAGATCAGATGTGTGGTCAATTTTGCAGCCAAGAGATACTTGCTGTTTTATGGTTTAAGAAATACTAACTGAAGTGGTGAGAAAATGTTACTTTTTGGGAGTTCAAATCAGCTACATTTTTTTCAGAGTCTTTGTAAAGTTTAACCTCAATGTCTCTAAATTACTATATTTTCTTCTCTTTGAGTTCTATGGTCTTTGTTATGTTTTTTAACAAATAATCTTGCAAGTCTTGGATGCTATGAATGCCCTCCAAACATACTACTGTGTTTCATTTTACTGGCATGGCAATCATAGGCAATTTCCCAATCTTGGTGTGGACAAACAGGTGGAGACCTCAAATAGACTCTTAAATAAGCCTCTTATTCTTACTTGTCATTTTCCTGATTACTTACTCTCCAAAGTCTGTCCATCTTTGCCTGCAATGGTTTTCTATATGTAGGTAAAACTTAACTACATCATGTTAAAATTTGCATCCAGTAAAATGGAGTCATATTGTAATTGCCTACATAATCTATCTCCTCTTTTTTGAAGAACACCATCCAAGAGTGACTGTTCCTGCAGACAGAAGGACCTAAAGCATACCCTTTTCCTAGATGTCTTTGTATGAAAAAGAAAAGTTTTTGGTCCTCTTTGTTCCCAAGATATTGGAAAGTAGTGAATTAGAAAAGAAAATTAGAAAAGAAAAGAAAAGAAAACAGGCTGTCTTTCTGAATCTCTCTGCAAGACATTGCTGCTATTACTCAGCATATTCCTTGTGGAAAAAGGGGACTGAATTTAAAAACTGATTAAAGTATCTGCCATGAAAAGGCCATAGACCTCAGCTGAGAATCCAGCCAGAATTTCCAAAGTTGTCCCTACACCAGCATAATGCATAAACAGGAGAAGCAGACACTCCAGTTATTGACAATAAAAAATGACTAAAAAAGACGAAGATTGACATCGCAATCAGAGGGGTTGTGTGGCACCTCTCCAGCAGTTTTTGGCATAGCATGAGAAAAAATGGGACTTCTCTTTTGCTCCCAGAAATTGTGGATGTGAGGTGGGGTTGGGAGGGTGAGGTGATGGAGCAGACTATCACCATCAAGAATTTGACACAAGCTATTCATCCTTCTTCCAGTTTATATGAGCATGATTTCACGTTGTAACAAAGAGATGAATTGCTATAGTTCAAACACACACAAGTCAGAATAGAGGCTAGAACTGAACATGACTTAGCTAAGCTACAAGATTGCTGATATGTGCTTGCCTACATAGGAAATCTACTGCAAAGTGAGCTAGAACACAAATTTATAGTTATGTTACACCTTTCAAATGACTTTCCTGCAATGGTGAAGAGTAGCTTTCTCCAACCAGAGCAGACTTTATGCCCTACCCAAGTCTGGGAAGACTACATTGCCCTCGCTCTTAGTAAGTATCTGGATGATTTGATAGGAGAACCAGCAAATGTATGGTGGAGCCACACCCTAGCTAACCTCATGATGTACACTGTATAAGACATCCTCTGCTTAAACAGAAGATAGAGAAATTAATTAAAACTCTAGAGTATCCAACTACATCATACAAAAAGGATAAAGTTTAGATTTGTTCAAGCACTATCAATTCACTTAAGCTACTTCTTTGTTACATGACATTTCATTTTTCATTATCAAAGCCCAGGATGTTTAAAAGGTCTACAAGAATTCTTCTCTCAATTTGTTTGCTGCTGTAGTTCAGCAATATTTAGCACCAATGTGTGCTGGCCCTTTGGCACTTTTCCTCATCTTTAACATAATTTATCAAAGGAGGTAGCAAAATACAAGTTGATCAGTCTCTCTGGTTTAATTTAACAAGGCAGGTCATAAAGGCTTTGTTCCTTGACCAGCCATGTCAAAGTGCTGCTTTCACATATTAATGTGACATGACTTGTACAGTTATAATTACTATGACAAGATAAAGGGAATTAGTTAAAATTTAATTAAAACCATATGCCTTACAACTGTGACCCTGTACATATTTCGTAACTTTACTTCTTTGTTTCTGGTTTATCAAAAGGGGAAGAGGTCCACATGAATTTCTCCAGTATTACAAGTGCATCAATTAAGAAAGAAAATTAAACACTGATCATAAATAACCAGATAAGAAACAAACCTGAAATGACAAGTACTCTGATTCATGGTTAGTAATGAATTTCTTTGCTTATACCTATGTTCTAAAGCAGCAATAAAGGACAAACAGCAATGCCTCTTCTACTGGTATGAGAAAAATTGATCAGTGCAGAGGTAAGGCACAGAGATGGAAATCTGCAGTTATCCTGTGTTGCATTATTGGTAGCCATTTCTAAACAGACATTACTGAACAGCACCATGAAGAATAAAAATAAGGCTTGTCTTTTCGCATTACAAATAAGGGTGATCAAAAGGAAACAACAGCTTTCTCTGTACAACTCTGTAGAAAGCACAGAGGGAAAGCAAATAAACCGTGCTGGACTAAGCTAAAACTTTAACCCTGTGCCATGTACTAGAAGTGAGCATAGTCAGTCTAGTAATGTATGCTTTGCTTTAGCAGCTACACTATTTTCCTACAAAAAATTCATAGGATGCCCTGTTGTCATTTATAGTCGCCTCTTTTCTGTTGGGCCCTTCCCCAAGGCAAGACCATATTATTGTGGTACAACCCATTGGCAGCATCAGAGCAAAACACAGTCCTTTCCAGGTTTTGGCTGCAGAATAATCTATCCTTTCTACTATTGTAGAAATCACACACTGTTTTCAGTGCAGACATTCTCAATATGATCTGAGCTCCATGGTGACAAGTTTCCATCACTTGGATTTGACTGTTTCAATCAGCTTTCTGGGCTTCTCATTTTCAACAGCTCAAAAAACTCTCTATGTGTCAATGTATTTCTTAATCCTCGTTCACCAGAAGAAAATAATGGCAACAACTACAGGGAAACAGAAGAACACAGGAGTGGGGAAACTTATTGTCCCAATGGAACAATTGGCTACTTCTTGACTGAGGTAAAGAGGTGGCTCATCTCCAACACTGGTACTACTGGTACCAAATGAGCTCTGGCTCATAGGTTTTGCAGCTGTTTCTGATCCTGCTCCAACACACTTCTGATGATGAAATAGTTAAAATCACATGCATTTACAGTATAACTAAGTATCAGCATTAATAGGGCTGAAATGAATGAGCCTGTCACATCTGTCAGAGCTATTGTTTCAGGCCCTGGCAGGCAGTGCCTGCTCCATGACCCTCAGCTAGGGGCTGACTTGTGTGAAAAGCATTCCAGACACAGGGGGTCTGCACCAAAGAAGCATCTTGGTGCTGTTGCCCCTGCACAATGAAACTTTCACTATATACCTTGAAGCTAGAAGGGTGTGTATCCAGGAACAAAGCAAAACCATCTAAAAATATAAGGAATTTAAGGACATTAATAGGCAAAATGTATGCAGACACCTTTCTGGTTTTCTTTGTAAAGTAATGCTGCAAAAGCAGACAGCTCATCAGACTCTTGGACCTCCAGCTGGAGGTCCCAATCTGACCCAAGCTCTGACTACTTCATAGCTCTTATACACTAGATGAAAACTAGCTAATTCAGGTGGCACTGGTAACTGAGCTGCAGCAACACAGAATGTGACACCATTCACCTGCTGATTTAGTCAGCATCTCAAGGGTGAGCCTTGGTGTGAGCTGCTATGGTCATGCCTTTCTGCAGAAGGCTAAAGCAGGCCTGTAAGCCTTTGCAGCTGGACACAACAGCACAGTAGCAATCCAGTTATTCTATTCACATTGCATGAAGCAGAAAAGTCTCACAAGAATCAGAAAAGTATGCAACAATGTTTACTTCTGCTCAGTATTTTGTCATTTTCTCTCAGAATTTTTGGTGTATGGGAGCATTTAATGAACACCTTTTGAATGGGAATCCATTTTTCTACTGGCTGCTGGATGAAGGGGAATTATGTGAAATACAGTTATGAGGTTTTGAAGTAGAATTAGCAGCTTGAAACTCCTAAAAGTAAGAATAATCAAAGTGAGAAAAAATCCAATCAATAAAATATAATCCCTGTTCTCCTATCCTGGGTGAGCCACACTGCTGCTAATTCAATCACAGCATATCTACCCATCAATTAGACCACAGCTATATTAGTATCACATTACTGTTATATAAACACATAATATGTGCCTGCATACTATGAAGTATAACACACTCAATCACTGTAAAGCTTCTAAAGCAGATGTTGCTGTATTTTCAGGCAGAATCTAGCACAGCCTCATTCTTACAAGAGTTTAAAAAGTAGCCCTAATAAAAATCCATTTTTTTAGATATAACAGACAGAATCATCGGCAAAGGAAACTGCTGCAATGATTTAAGACATTATTGCTTGCAGTTCTTTACCTTGCCCGCCTGGCAGAGGGAACAGCCCCCACAGCAGAGACAACAAAAGCAAACTAAAGTTCACAGATTAGCACAAGCCTGTTTTCGTTAGCAATTTAAGCAAATATAGAAGAATGTGACCTGGAGCACCCACAACAAAGATCTGTGTTCCTTTATGCTCCCTCTGCCCACTTATAGCAATGAGGTAATGTGAAAAACTAAAGCCAGTAGCATCTTGTCTCATTTCAGAGAAATCCAGGCTTGTGAGATGGAGTAGGATCAGCCAGCAAAGCACACTCTACCTGGCTAACAGAGCTGTGCCTGTGAAAATCCACAGTATAAACCTGCACTCAACCAATTTTGAACATTTCTTAATTACAACACAATTAACACTGAAACTGATATGCTGCAAGTTGCACAGTGAAAAATCTGAGGCATGATCTGTCTAACTTTCAAGGTAGATATCCCTTAGTGACTAACAAAATCAATATCTTGAATCAAATGCAAATGTTATTAAGCTGAAATGCACACTTTTACGCATCCCTGTGACAACCATTGGGATCTGCACATTTATAAAATAGTGAAACTCTTTTGGCAGCAAATCATTTGCAAATGTGGAAGATGTGAAAATATCTTTTTTTGCCCCAGCAGTAACACATGAAGTGTAGCACTAAAGTTAATGTTCCAGACAGAAATATTATTTAAGAGACAAAAATATCAAGAACAGAGAGGAACATTTACAGCTGTAGCAAGGCATAGCTACTCTGAAGACTGGCATAAATAAAATTCCAAACTAAATTTTATATTTTTAATTTACAAAACTAATTTTGCCACAGTAGCAAAGTAGACATTCACAACAAAATCCAGACCTGAAAATATTCAGGGAAAAAAGTTCATCTATGCAGCCCAAACCACAGAAAATACTAAATGCTTTCTGAAAAGAAACATGACAGTGTCAGTGCATACACACCAGATAGAAATATATATATATATAACCCATATAAACAAGGGAAATCTTTTGGCTTTGTACTTTAAAACCTACCAAGTTTAAAGCACTCACTGGAGCAACTTACCTGCTGTTTTACAACTAAAATCACTCTGATCATTGCAGTGCTGAAGGCGTTCCTTCTTGCCACGTCTACCCAAATGCAGTCACTCTTTAGCCTGTGAAGTACTGCAACCCCTGTGTGTTCAGCTGGAGAACAAGGACAAGACTGACATATGTCTTATGTAGGTTGTAGCCAGAGCAAAACCTGAAAGAGCTGTCAGGAGAAACCTCCCTTACACCCAAGTCTAACACAAAGGCACAGGAGGTGTCCTGCTGGGTCAGACCTACTAGTCAGCCGCTGTCTTCCGCCACGTCAGAGACTGTTCATAGCACAGGAGAGCACATCAGGCTGGCCACTGCCTGCACCTCATTCCTCTCTCGCTCTCCCAGCAGATGCTATCTTTGTATTAGGGATTTCAGAGGTTCATCTCTGTCCCCAACACCTGCCTTGGCCTTGTTGGAATCTTCTCCAAGCCAGTTTTCCACCTGATGATTCCATCTGTCTCCTCTCCACAGCCTCCCATGGCAACAGTTTAATGAGTTCAGCATCCATGATGTAAAACATCCCTTTTTCCCCAGCTTTTATCTGTTGCTGCTTTCAGTGAATATTCCTAGGTCAGCTGTTGCTGCAAACATCAGGTATAATATGTTCAGTTTTTACCTCTCCAAGCTGGAAAGTCCTAGTCTTTTTAGTCTGTCCTTGCAATACAACTGTCAGCCCCTCAATAATTTCAGTTGCCTTCTTCCATAATTGTTCTGTGTCCTCCAGAGAGCTCAGAATGACCTACTGCATTTCAGGTGATGGTTCTTTAAGGCTTTACATAGCAGTAAAAGAATACCCTGTCTTGGTCTCAAAACTATGATCATGTCTGACAATTTTTGCTTTTCTGGCCAACATTTTGCATTGAACCAATTACCTCAGAGGATTCAAACTGGTGATAACTCTCAAGTTCTCTTTTCTGTGTCACAATTACAAGATCAGCAGTATGGATATTTAAATTCAGTTTTCTGCAGTTGTGTTACTGTACATTTATCTATACTGAGGTTCATTTGACACATTTTTGGCCTTCACTCAATTTTGCAAAGTGTTTTTTTTAAGAGTTCTTTTTCACCAGTGTGCCATTTGAAATCCTTCAAGTCCATGAACTTTGAGATTTCATTGCAATCTCCCTTCTCCAGGTCATTAATGAAGGTGCTGAATAGGAATGGTACTAGTACTGACCTCTGGGAGTCTCCACTAGTGACTCTTTTCCTCTCTGAAGTGACCTTAAAACTCACCTTTCTGGTTCCTAACATTTAATCAGATTGGAGTCCTCAAAAGGACCTTTCCTCTTGTTCCTTCAATAATCCCAACTCTCTTCCTTCAGGGCTCTACCTTGTACCAACAAAAAACAATGTAGAAATAGTCTCAACCAAGCAATTATACCTATGGTTTCTTCACCCAGGTCCTTTGTGTACTGAAAGATGCTTTTCTTAAAGGTCTCTTGCTACAATGCTAAAATTATTTCTGGCCCTCTTTTCACCTCTTACTTTTTGTCTTCTAAACAGCTCCATAGCTACTATACCAATTCCCATCTTTCCAACTCAAATATTTTCCTTATTGCACCACATCATTTGTTTTACCAGATTTCAGTGGATTAGAGGGAGTGCATTTCCTGTGTTTATGAGGTATACTATTTTCTCCAAGAAAAAAAATAGCTTCCTCAAATCTTCTTCTATATGTTTTCCTTTAAACAAAATGTTTAAATCAACATTTTAAAGAGTATTTAGCATAAGAGAAAGCCGGGTAATAATTTCATAACCAACACAAATGTCTAAGAAATTATCTGCCAATTTGTGACTTGGTTACATTTTTCTTTACATAAATGATTTACAGATGAAGTACTAAACAGAACCCATTAAAGGGTTTTTTCATCTAGCTAGCAACTCACTGCTAGCTAATCTGGTGCAGCAGGAATCATGTCAGAGGGGAATGATCAAAGTGTTGAACTACAAAATAAAATAAAAAGGATTGGGTGACAACATTTTGATGTCTTATTGAGGAGAGAGTAAGACTTGAAAACAACTTTTAACATTTGCTTGTACATTCAAAACTCAGTTCCTGTGTAGCATACACCAATTAAGGAAGGAGGGGTTATTTGTTAATACCATTTAAACTATTGGTGTTTTTCTGGTATTTATTAGCACCTACTTGTCTCCAATGACAAGTGAATATTTTTGGTAAACAAGGTCTTTGTTAAATTTTCAATACTTCAGTTCTGTCTTCTTCCTTCACGATAACCAGAGGCCAGCCAGTTAAGACAGGGAAGGCTCTCCCCTGATCCAGCCTACTCAGCTGTGAACAGGTATCTCATAATTTGGGTTAGGAATTAGGAGTTTCTGTCTGATGGCTGATGATATTGATAATTCTCACCTGATGTTGAAAAGTTCTGTGCTGCTAGCTACAGAAGGTCACATAGCTTGACTGATTTATAGCAGGGGTATTTCAAAATTCACAGTCTATCAGGCCTTACTGTAGATATTTCTATAAAACTGAGGAAGGTCATACACTTCTAACATAAGAAAACAAACAAACAAAGCAAAACAACCTTTTTCTCTCTTAAATTATCAAAGGTTGGAGCCAAAGGCCTACTCTAAATTAGAAAAGAGAAACAGAGAAAGGAGGTAAATGTAAGAGGCATGAGAGATTTTGGGACCTCCTTTACAGACCTAAACCTTTGCTATCTGGCAATAAAAGACATAAAATTAGCACAAAGTTACCTGACAACTAATTCTCACTAATAAGGCTTTCTGTATAGTCCATCAACTCCTTTCCAGTGCCTTCTTTGTTTTCTCAGTAATTTCACTCTCTAGACTGCTATACAGAGGCAGGTTTACACCTTTGCTTTTCTTACAACAAAACCAAATATTGATAGCAAGGCAGATTTTACTTCATTGTAGTTATTATATGATTAGGCTAACACAAAGAGCTAACAATAAGCATTAACCACTTCCCTTGTGCTTCACTCAGCTAGATTTTGTCAGATTTTGTCCTCTGATTTCCATGTCAAGATATGAAAAGAATCAGATCAGGTCTAACTAATAATGATGAAATAAAGCAAGATAGATATAAGATGAAAAATTAATGAGACTGCCTTTTCCCCCCCTCTACTTTTCCTGAGTTGCAAGGAGGGAAAATGCAATTCCTGAGAGACTTTTTGTTGTCAGCTGCTACAATGAAAAAAAAAAAAATTAAGATTTTGGATCTTGATTTATGCTTTTGGAAAGTATCAGTGGGGGGTTTGTTGCACAGATTGAACTGGGGGTTGAGGCAAAGATGGGAGTTAGAGAACAAGCTGGAACTAAAGTTCCAGGGAGGGGTTCTTTTTTTTTTTTTTTTTACTTAGAACATTAATTTCAGGTTAAATGAAGTATAGAGTGGGTTTTGTCTATGACAATTCAAGGGGCATTTTTAGTACATGGTGAGAACATGGAACTAAGGAGACCTGCTTATGCCCTGAAGTCCAGAGTTGAGACAAATTATTTTAGATTGATTTTCCTGGATGAAATAGACCTGGGTACTGCCTGTCTCTCTACAGTCTAAGACTAAGCAGAGAAGGTTCTGATCTTCAATGTCTTAGTCCCCAGCAACAGGAACTATTAAGAATCACTAAACTTTATCAAAAAGATAAAATGCAAAAACAAGTTAAAGAACTGAAATTTTAAAGTATTAACTCACACTTTCATATTAACTACCTCTTATTCCTCTGCCCTTTACTTGTAAAGACATTTTTAAAGGGAAACAGTCCTGGTAATCTTTCAGGTAATATGAAATATGGTATGAACTGTCCTTTTAGCAACAGTTGATATGGATGAGAATTGCTGTTAAAGTTCACCATTGCTTCCTTGAAAATGAAACCAGACAAACACACACCTAAATGTGAGGCAAAAGAACAAGAGGCAGATAATGCAGGGTTTTTGACAACCTCCCTGGTGACAAAGGCAGACACTGCACAAGGGACTACTACTGCCACCATGGGGCTTGAGTGACCTACACCAACATCAGCCTACTTAAGACGTTGCTTTTAGTTCCTTTTAAGTTATGAGTACATGGCAGTGTCACAAAACAGACCTTTATAGCCACAAAGGTCAAAACAGAAGGCAGAAAAGAAAGGCAGGGGTATGAGGCTAAACCAGACAGTAATAGCAGGAGAACCAAATACTACAGCTAAGGTGCTTCCCCTGGTTCAGACAGTTTTTATAACCTCAATAAATGCTCTCTGGAGAAAGGCATCTTAGTAGTAAGTGTTCTTAGTAGCCAGGTACAGTTAAGCTGGCTGAGCCCCCTTAGTTCAGTCTGGCCAGGGTAGCAAACCCAGTACTAGTTGGGATGTTGCATTGAGCTTTTCATCTGCAGACCCTGCATCCAGTTCTGTGAGCAGGACAGGCAGAAAGGTACCAAGAGATGACCTTTCTTTATACCAGAAATGCACATAATATGACTTGTAGGTCTGTCAGTAAGACCTTTGTTTTGGAAACAAATCATACTGTAGTTATATGAGACAATATATGTAACTTAAGGATTCCTAAATAAACAGATTTAAAAACTGTATTTACAGACCTTATATAAGAGCTTATACTCACTCTGGTGGTTCATATTCAAAAATATTTGCATTAGCAGGTTTTATTGTGGATCAAATATTGCCTGTCTTTCTACAGTCACCATAAGATCAGTGTAAAAGTAAGAAAGCTGGCACAAACCTAATACCCATGTTCTGATTAAACAGACAGAAATGTAATTGTGTGCTTGTGACTGATCCAGATCTAATTTGTCTTGCTGGATGTTTCTCCAAAACACAGATATGGTATTAATGGTCATGCAACCATAGCCACAGCCTCTTTCTCTTGCTTTGGCTTTTGCAAGCACTTTTATATAAAAACTGGATTGGATTTTTGTTACCTCTGACATAAAGTCTAGGTCTCTGCTAAGCAATGACACAGATTCAAATTTTCTGTCTGATTTAACATGAGGATTCCTATCAAAATCTCCAAGCAGACTGTACTACAACATTTTTTTCACTTTTCTCAGATTGCATCATCTTTGCAAAGCCCCATTTTGTGCTATTTTTCCAAAGGCCACTCAGATTTCTGTGTCATGACCTACTTCATTAGTTTTCCTTCTCTTAAAGACTGTGCTTTCTTTTAGTCCTGGGCAAAGTTTCTCTACTTGGCAACTGAGTTAAAGACACTCAGCTTGTTCCTGTTATCTGCCCTAGGCATTGCAAAACCAGCCATGGCATTCTTAGGCCCAAGATTCAAGATACAATGGGAACGTCTGCCAAGAAATTTACCTGGAAAAGGTAAAAATCCCCTGATCATTCATCATCCTATAGGCTACCAAGACAACTAAAGCTCTGCCTCCAAGGATGGAGGCATTTTATTAAAGGTAGGTGCCTTGATGAAAGAATTACAACTCCCTCCAGCAGAGCCCCAGGATAAGGGTAGGTGATGTCAGTGCTGTGCTTCTCTTAGGTTGTATGGCTGGATAAACAGACTGATGAGAACTCAGGCGTTCCAGCAGATCACAGTCAGCAGGAGATACACCAGTATATGCCAGGAGCCAACTGCCTGGACAGCAACTTTGCAGAAAAGGACGTGGGGCTCCTGGTGCTCACCACGTTGAACAAGAGGCAGCACTGTGCCCTTGCAGCGAAGAACTGTTGCATTCCCTTCACTGCATTAGGAGGAATGTTACCAGAATTTGGGGGGAAGTGATCCTTCCACTCTGCTCAGCACTGGAGAGGTCACACCCAAGGGCTGTGTCTGTTTCTGTGCTCCTCAGTACAAGAAGACATGGAGCTACTGGAGAGAATCTAGTGGAGTAACACAAAGATAATGAAGGCACTGGAGCATTTCTCATATGAGCAAAGGCTAAGACAGCTGGAACTGTTTAGTTTATGGAAGAGAAGGCTCAGAGGGGATTTCATCCATGTCTACAAATATGAAACATTATTATCTCATCCAAAATGAGACTCTAAAGAAGAAAGATTGGTGAACAGTGTCAGGACTAAAGGCAATGGGCAAAAACACAAAAGGTTCCCTCTGAGTATCAGGAAACATTTTTTTTACTGTGAGGTTGACTGAGCACTAGAACAGGTTGCCCAAGTAGGTTGTAGAGTCACCATTCTTGGAGATATTCAAAAGTTATCTGGACATAACCCTGGCAGCCTGTTCTAGCTGACTGTACTTTTGCAGGAGGGTTGTACAAGATGTTTTTTGATTCTGAATACCTGCAAGTCATGCTTTTCCACCTTTAAAACTGTCCATGCCTTGGTTTGCAGTGACCTTTTGGAACAGCCCATGGTGCAAAGGATATTGCAGCTGTTTTGTAATGCTGTAACCTTTCCTCCCAACAGACTTCTTAGTGCCATGCATTTTGTCAGAATTGATGCCAAAGGAAGCTGGCAGAACCCCAAAGAGAACCTCACATGGTGTTTTAAGGAGTCTCAGCGGTAGCGGCTGTGTAACAAACTCTCTCAACTACTGCTTGTTACGGTAGCGCAGCATTTCTAACCCTAGATAGGCCCAAATTTTAACTTGATGAAGGTGAGGAATTATAATGCCAAGTTCCTCCCCATCTGAAAAGGACTTACATTGGCATAGTTGATGAAACTGAAATATACTCATTTTCTCCTTCATCCTGGCCTCTTCTTTGAATCACTGCCCTTATTTTACATTCCAACCCCTCTTTTCTAAAGCCATCACCATGCCTGCCTATTTCACCCCATGTGAACAGGAACACTCCTACTCGCCCTCTGAGAAATACAGATTTGACATCAATTGTTCCTTCTGAGGACTGAAAAAAAAGCCAAGGCGAAATGATACTGAAAATGCTTGAAATTTTGTACCAATTAAGATACTCAATTATCTGCTTTTTTGGTTTGTTTTTTTTTTTTTTTCCCCCAGTCCCTTAACAATTGTTATTTTGAGAAAATCTGAACTTCCATTAAATATAAAAAAGATTTTCTTTTTGGCAGAGAAAATTTTGAAATTATCTGATTATATTCTATTGTCAAAACCAAAAAAGATTACTATAAATATGTCACCATTGTTAATTTAATCTTATCCAACAGGTTGGGTTGAGCATAAGTGATAGGAAAGGCCAGTACTCTTCTAGCCAAAGAGAGGAATACTGCCTTTTCAGGCTTCTCATCACGTGGCTGCTGTTCTGAGGTGAACCTCAGACAATGTGTGGCTTCCTTTTCCACACTGGGCTTGGAGAGAGTTATACAAAAGTTTGTTTCCTGCAAATCAAGTTCTGCCCACACAGTTCACATTCTACCTCAAGAAATAGGAGAGGATCCAGTTGGAATAAGGAAATCTTCAATTACTAACACTTCCATGACACTTTGATGTGGTAAATTCAGATTGTATTTACTAAAGGACAAAGAATTTTGATGTATCTCTGAGCATGAAATATGATCTCTTGGTGAACCACTACTGAAAAAGCAGCTTGTGTTCAAGTATTCTTTGGTGAGATTTCACCCAAACTGAAGTATCTGAAGTTTCCCCAAGCTGAATCCTATAATCAGAGGGTAAAATCTTCCTAACCTCTGAAGCAGAAGAGGACAGGCTAGCAATGGTGCTTACTACAGCATTAATTACTTTCCTAGTCTGTGGAGACAGAGTTGATAGAAGACTTTTAGAAGTTGAAAGATGCCTAGGAAAATACAGGGGCCAAAGTTTTGGAGTAGTTTGGCAGAAGAAACCAGTAGAGAACCACAACGAACTGGGTTCTTTGTTCCTGAAAATCTGCAGTCAGAACTAAGAGTGCATAGAAACATTTAACAAGAGCAAAGGTGACCAATAGGAATGGAGAAGAAATATTATAGTAGATTGACTTTGGTTTCTGTTTATTTCTTAGTCCTCTATTACTGTTTATTTCTCAGTCATCTTTTACATCTATACTGTCTGATTACTGTTAAACATTATTTTGCGTTCATTTCTTTGTCATCTATACATCCCTATCATGAGGAGTATCTGACAAACAAATGGATCTCTGGTCTGGTACAGTGAATTTTTTCTTGTATCTTTGTATTAGGAACAGAGAGGTGAAAGGCTCTACAGCTCATTAGTAGCATCCTGTGATATAAGCACTAACTTTAAGCTGAAAAAGACCTTACTCTCTTCAAAGAGAAACTATTTTAATATTAACTATTAAACATTTTTGGCCTTTACAGAACTCAAAGAGGCAAGAGTGTCCATTCTTTTCTTGAACTGACAAAACTTCACCTTCTATACTGCTCTGCTTCTTGAGCCTACAAAGCCTGCAGCACCTAGACTGTGTACTTTTGAAACTATAAACATTAACCAAAATACAAATAGTTTTGAAAAAATGCATTGCAAACCAAGTATTACTGCAAGGGCTAAATTCTTTTTTAAGTAGAACATCCAACAATAGAAAGACATTCAAAAAATAATTCCAGTTATCCTTTCAATGACTCTTCTGTAGCATGCTGTTACTGTTTTTCATGCTTCATCCCCTGTGGTCATAATAAAAGCAAGGTATTTGGCTCAAAAACTTATTAATCACAACTACCACTTCTTTCATGCCATGAAAAAAAAAAGCATACATAAAAAGGAGCTCTCATCTGTGTGGACGAGCTTATATAGAGGAGATCAATCCCTATATCTTCAGATCCCCTTTGCTGGTGGATTGTATAGTAGAGCAGCAGTGCTAGACATTGCAGCTGCAGAGTTTTTCTTTCTGTTCTTCTTAGGAAGAAATTGCAATATAGTGTTTACAGACTTTAGAAGAAAAACAAAACAATATTTGTGTTTGGATCACAAAAGGCAGAACTCCATATCCCTAGACAGAAAGAAAAACCATTCCCCACCTGGTTAAAGCAGCATGTCAAACACCTATGGCTGACAATGAGAAAGCTCTCCCCACTTTCCTAGCAGCAGAATCAGAAACCTCCATGCAGTTTCAGACACTGCCAAGTGACAGGAACATAAAATGGCAATGCAGACAAGTATAGATCAGCTTTTTGGATAGCTGGCTCCTGCCCTTTATTGGGCCAACCTTTCCCAGATTCTCACTATTAAGACATGCCACATGTGTCCAGGTATAATGCCTAGAGGCACACAGAAATGGTGAGGTTTTCAGATATTTTAACATAACTTCATGGGAAACCTATTGCTAGGAATGGTAGTATCTAATATGCTCCACTTTATAACACACCAGAAGGTAAAGATGCAGGGGTAGAACTAATCCTCTGAAACCATGCTAAGGCTGCTGGCTCTCACGTCATCCAAGACTGCCCACAAAAGGGAAATAACAAAGAGAGAGAGAACAAGCATTCTTGAAGATATGACCAATGGATACATCAGTTTTGTAGCACAAGACCATCTCAGGGAATGTAAGAGAAAACTGAGGCGCAGTCACACACATCCACAGTTTGTCTTTGACTGTGTTATACCTCTCTCCATACAAATAGTGGCGACTTAGCCTATGGGAATAAATGGAAGTTATGTATGTGTAGAATGAACTCCTAATTGAGTAGTAGGAATGCGGTGTGGAGTGAAACATCTAAGCAAAGGAAATAACACACAGACATTTGAACCACAACCCCTTAAAAGGAGTCTTGCAGTGCTTTGGTAGCACTGCCTTTGCCTTCTCAAAAAACATGTTTAATTATTTTCTTAATTGCTGACTTTCTTTTAGGAAAATATTTGAAATCATTACTTCTAAAATGCTGCAGTGAGAATTTCAATTACTATTATCCACGTCCTCCTCTGTCATGCTCAGGGACTGATGACAATCAGAGAGCCCAGATGCCTGTCTGTATATTATAGTCTCAGCCAGGGTATTTGGCTCCTTGGTGAGATCCACAGGCAGTTATTCTGGCAGCTCTCAAGTTGTCCCTGCCTAGAAAATTATTAAGGCTGTCGACTGACTGCTCAGACTACTCTGTTCTGGACATCTGGGCTCTTCTCCCCTTCCCTAACTTGTAACAGAACAGCTGTTCTGTTCATGTACTGCACTTGTGCAAGTGTGCATCCATTCATTTATTATCAAGGAATTGAGAAAAGCATGGTTATATAGGTCCCTTTTAAGTCACAAAACATATGGTTATCCCCTAGTCTAGTGTGATTTCCCATAAATTGGAGAGAAAGTTTCCAAACAAATAGAGAAATAGACATGGCAAGCTGTATCTGAGAAAAGGCCTCTACATATATGTAGGTGTGTAGCAGGTGGTGCATATTGCCTGTTGGTTTCCTCTGGAATCTGAAGAACACTTGTTTTAACATCTGTCTACAAAAGTTACCAGATACTCTGTGAACGCCAGCTCTGACCTTAGCCAGCTCTTTGACTTCCTGCATAGAATTTTCTCTGCATCAAATGGGCCAGAAACTCTCCATTTGTGGCTGATCACTCAACAGCATTCCCCTAAATTGTTTATTATTGCTTGAATGCCATCAAGGTTTCTGAGGTTGTGTGACACAAAGGGAAAAACACTGTCCCTGTCTTGTAAGACTTAATCTAAACAAGACAGAACTCTTAATGCAGACATTCAAAGTGATACCACACGGCAGTAAGAGATGAAAGGCCAGGCTCAAAATTTCATCACTCTACTCTGCTATTATCTAACAATATTGCAGAACATGTGTGCTTTCAGTAAGGCCAGGTGTGCATGTAATGATTTTCTTATATTGCCCACATCAAGACAAAAAGTGACCAAAAATCAGACCTGTTTGACATAATAATTCTGTCCAAAATCTTAGCATAGATGACACAAAATCACCAGATGCTATACCAGAGATGATGACTAAATGTTTTGAAGAAAGGTTGGATTAAATGCACATGGAAGTTACTGTAAGGTTACACATAGAAGGATACTGGGTAACTAATTCTGTGCCTGGCTCACTAATGCACACACTTAAAAGGGTAAGAATTTGGAGGAAAATTGCTCGTGTTTACAGCAGAAGGAGAGTGTAGTTAGGCAGTTATTCGGGTGCAGATCACACTTTGTAGGTTTCCAGCCTAGTCTGCTTCATGGCAATGTGTGTATGTACCCACATGCTTTGAGAAGTAACCTTACTCCAGAAAATGGGTACTTTTCACAATGATGTGGAAAGATGTGAGCAGAATTCCAGGCACAGCTGGAATCACTCAGTTATGATTGCAAGGAAGCTGGAAATGAAACTGATATGGAAAAGTCATTAAAAGGATTCAAAAGCAAAAACATGGTCTAAAGAGTCATTTTCCAGAGAAAATGGATTGGATTGGTAGGACTGAATTAATTGAAAAATCTGAATATTGAGATGTGTGAAGTATCCAAGCTCTATTTCTGCCAGATGTGCTGTCCTAGACTTGCTTACCAAGAGGATGTTCCCTCTGCAACAGGGCAAGGATACCTAGTTCAGATGTAAACCTACGGATAACCTACCCGAGCTTTTTGCTTTTTTATGCTTCGTGGTATTTCAAATCCTGGTCTAAATTCCCATAAATGAAGAACAAACATGACTACTGACTGCCTACACATGCCCATCTGCTCAGATGGCACAGCTCCCACTAACAATTTAGTTGGGCAGTTTCACTAAAGTCTAGGTGCCAAACCAGCATACGTTTCACAAAGATAAGTCTGTATGACACTACAAGCATCATTTCCTCTGCAAGATTCCCTTGTCTGGGACAGGTTTGAAGATTAGCCATCTAATGCTTCCATGTTAGTTTAGTTTCATAGGAAACAACAATGCAATCACAGTCTGACTCCTGATCTCTCAGTCTCCCCTCTTGTTTCATACAGAAGTTTGGCAAATCTCAAACAGATTTCACAGAAGGGCAATGGTTTCAAAGTTACTATTTTTCTATACCTTTTGTTAAAATTAATGTCTGGTTAGAGGAGATCAGTGTTCAGCAGCGTAAACTAAATCCTTATTAGACAAGAGAAAATCTCCACAAGTGATTCTGGTCTTACCTGTGTGAAAAGCTACTGTCAGAATTTCACTGGTACTAGACAGAAGGGAATCCAATCATTAGACACAATCCATAGTAAAGAGGACAGCTGCTCACACAACAACTAGGTTTTGATCACACTTCCCATCAAAGTATGTGACGAAACCAAATACCTGAAGGCAAACACTGAAGAATCCCAAAGAGTTTACAAGCATTTCTGGCCACCACTCAAACACTCCATGTGTGTAGTAGAATAAATTGGCAGCACTCTCAGCTTGTACAGGGCAAGCACACTGCCATCCACCTACACGTAGCAAGAGTGCATCAGAATATCTGTTGGATTTTTCAGATTTTGCAAATTCCTCAGTAATTTCCTAATGAATGCTACAGAACTTGGAAAACTCAGCAAGCTCTCTCACACTTTTCTGAATGTTCAGTGTCATCCATCAAACACTTGGCCACAGGAGAAAACTCGCTCAATGAACAAGTCATGGATTAAAAAAGGCCTATTTGACAGCTTTCCTTGGCTGGTACAGTCCAGTCCAAGTACCTTGAGCCATTCCACTGATAAAGCTACTTGCAAAGTTACACAGAAACTCTCAGGCAAAGACACATCGAACTCTAAAGACCAGTGGTAGCAAACTGAGCTGGTTTTCAGTCTCAACAAATGGCCGTGCAGTGTGGAATGAGGAAATACAGGCTAGTTTCCAACCAGAGTGATAACAAAAAGTGACCCATGCATAGTGGCCAGGAGAGAGGGCAGTCATTTTTTTCAGCTTCAAAAGAAACCCAAATCCACAAAACTCTCAGCACAGACAGGTGAGCCCTACAAAGCAGCTGTTGTGGTAAAGGATAGGGAGAACTACCACATTTGTGCTTGTAATGTTGATGCAACCACACAAAAATCAGTCCCAGCTGTCCTGGCTAAGAACAGGGAGGAACAGGACATGAAGAGAACTGGATTAACAGTACTGAGGGAGATGGCCAGCACCCACAGCATGCAATTAATATTGTCCTGGCAAGAAGAAAGAACATCATCCCATTTCCTTTCAAATGCACTGTGGCCACAGATGATTCACCTATATCAAGAAGTGTGTGGCAAGGAGCAAAATTTAATCTGGATGTCTGAACTGTATTGGTATTCCCACCATGAGACCTGCCCCAAAATGCAACTCTCCCAAATTAGTATGTTTCTGTCAGAAAAGGCAGACCATCCTTAAAACACAGAATTCATTGAAAGAAATATTTTTTACTGATTTGAAATTGACATTTTATACAATAGTATTTTGATTTCATTGTGGTTTTTATTTGGCAGGGGAGGGGATTTAAGCAATAACAAATATTTTCTTTGGCAAAACTAACTTTAAGTTTAGCATTATCGTCACTGGTATTCTATCCTGGGAAGAGCATTCCCATTATAAGTAGTGAATTTTCCAGGTATATTAGCTCTTTTGACCTTGTTGGATCAAATACAGCACTGTTTCTATTTACAGATAGTTGATATTCTACAGAATATCTTCACTGGAGTTCTGTGTGTAAACAGTATCAGTGGCAGTAAGAAACAGACAAATACAAAACAGATCAACAGGTTATCATTTTGATTTTTTCTAACACATTACTTGTGTTTTCTGAGAACCTTTTACTCAGATAAAAATGGAGAAGATTTTTGAAGATCCAATTTCGCTGGCAGTTACTCCTCAAACTAAATCAATAACTAGTAATTTTTAATAGCAAAGCTCTTTCAATCTGAATGGCTGCAGTGCATGTGCATAAACTGCAGTAAAGTTTATTGTATACCAAGATGGAAAAGCTAGACTTTAGATTGTGTAACTTTCCATAACACAGTTTTCCTGAGGGCTCTTCAGCTCAACAAGCAGCCAAGGAAAGGGAGGGTGAATGCAGCTGATCTGTTTCTTTCCAGCTTGAGATGCAGATGAGGCCCCACCCAGCAAAACCAAACCTTGGCATTTGTCCACATGATCCTCCAGGCTAAGGAAAGAGGAGCCATAAAAAAACATAGCAGCACAAGCCCTCCTCAGCCTTTCATTCTGGTGCTTGCTTTCTGGCAGAAATCATCTGCCCTACATGGCAAACAAGGTTGTCGGGCTTATGGTCTTCCATAACTGTAAAGTAGCCATGCAAACCTGGATTCTAACATGCTAGCTTTTGCCCTGCTTCAATATGGCAGATTTTTCTTATCCATTCCTCACTGTGTCCATTGTTCTGGGCACAAACAGGGTAGGCTCTTCAATGCAGACAGAAACATATTCTCTTTCCAAACCTAATTATCAGTCAAACAACAGGAAGACTTTCTCATCTGAAATTTAAGAAGTAATCAGAATTCCCTCAAATGACAAGTTTTTTACTGCATCAATGTGCAAATAATTTGGTAGAACATCACCATCTGGTGGATACACCCACTGACAATTTGGCTTAAATTTTTTCTTTATCTCCCTGGTAGTTCTTCAGCACAGTGAAGAATATTACATCATAAGGTTACAGAAAAAAATACATTCAATCAATCCATTAGCAACCTCTAGCTTCTTCTTAGGACAAGACAGAAATCCACAAAAAGGAAGTGGGATGTGGAGAATTCCTATCTTCATATACCATTGCAGGTAGCAGACCTGTAAATAGAGTCCAGACAGGTGAGGCTACTCAACAGCTCTTCCAGGCTGCCATGGAAAGATCCTATCCTTTGTGAAAAATAGCATACACCTCCTCCAAAGTCAGAGAGAAAATAGTACTCTGTTACCAGTTGGTTAAACAGCACATTCCACACCAAAGCTGAGATTTCTTTTTCCTTTTTACTCTCAGAACTGAGCAATTAGTCTCACTGTTGATAGAAATCGTCTGCTTTGCCGTCCCTACTCCCCAGCATGTCAGCAAAGTGCAAGATGCCACCCTTTTCACAAGCTCTAACTGGATAGTGGAGAAAAAGGAGAGGAAGGGAAGCAAAAAAATGTCCATACTGTCTATGAAGGAATTCTGTCAGTTGAAAATTGCATTTCCTAAAAACACCATCTGCCCTTAGACCTTGCATCTCATATCACAGACTCACAGAATGGGTAAGGTTGGAAGGGACTGCAGCAGATCATCTGGTCCAACCTCCCTGCTCAAGCAGGGCCATCCTAGAGCACATGGCACAGGATTGCATTCAGATGGTTCTTGAATATCTTCAGTGTGGAAGATTTCACAACCTCCCTGGGTGATCTATTCCAGTCCAAGGTCACCAATATAGTAAAGAAATTCTCAGTCATATTCTGTAGAATTTCTGTAATTTCCTGGGCATCAGTCTCTGCCCATTGCTTCTTTTCCTATTGCTTGGCAGCACTGGGCAGAGCCTGGCTCCATCCTCCTGGCACCCTCCCTTCAGATACTGATGATACATTGATGAGCTCCCCTCCCAGTCATCTCTTCTTGAGGCTGAACAGGCCCATCTCCCTCAGTCTGTCCTCAAAACAGAGATGCTCCAGCCCTAGACCCCCCAGGTCTTTCTCTGCAGAACTGCCAGGTCAGCCCCCGACCTGTGCCAGTGCCCAGGGTTACTCCTCTCCAGGTACAGGATTCTTCATTTGCCTTTGATGAATTTCAAACAGTTCTTCTCTGCCCATCTCTCCAACATGTCTGAAACACGATGCTGAATATAGTATTTTCTGTCTACTTTATTTTCTTGTTGTTGCTGTTTTGTTTTAACCAAAAGCCCTATCAAAGAAAGTGCATACATGGCAGTCAAGATAACTTTCTCACAGCACTATAAAACCTCAGGGTTTTTTTTGGTCTGTTTCCTATTTGTAGGAACTGTCATCCTACAGTTTAGTGTAAGACCTGTAGAAACAAGCCTTGTGTGATCATTCTCTGTGTCTAGGTGTTTGTCTGAATGTCCACCTGCAGCTTTCAACCCAAGAAAAGGTAGTAACATCCATTATGTTGTGGCAAGTTCCATGTAACTATAATGCCGTTTAGGTTTTGCCTTTTCTTCTTTTATATGTTCTCTGTATTCTTCACACATATATTTGTAGCTCTGTAGTCTATTGTATTAGTAGCTGGTTTTCCCAGTACTTTTCTGTGGCCTTTCCCTAAGCAGAAAGACAAAACAAATTCCAGAGCTCCAAGCCCTGGGAGGTACAAGGCCCCAGTGCTATCTCGGTTCTTCCTGGGAACCAAGGCCAGGAACAACTCTTTGGGATACATTCTCGTGGACAAAATACAACTAGGGCTGAAGGGGGGGGCTCCAGGGAAGGGCTTGACCTGTAAGGGGATTGCATCACCACTTGTCCTCCTAACTGGTGCTTTTTATCAATTATGCTAATTTCCTAAAACCTATAAAATGTACTCACCTCGGGGGTGGGCTGGGCCTTTGTGGACATTTTTCCATAACTGCCTCAGAGGGCCTTCAAATAAAGATCCCCTTTTGTATTACCTACTTACAAAAGTTATTTCGAGTTTCATTTCCAGGTTGGGAGAAAGGCAACACTATGCTGATACATAAATTATGGGATGGAACTTCAACCATCAGGGAGACTTGTACAGCACAGAGATGGCAGAGAGTGTGGAGCTCAGACTCCCAGAGACAAAAGTGCTCCAGTCACTGAAGAAAAACTTAGACAAGATACTGTAAGACAAGTATGCTTCCATGCTTCCAAACTAAATACTAAACCCTATGGCCTACCACTGCAAATTACCCCAATGCCTTTATACTCTTTGTAACTTTCACCCTTGTTTCACAAATCCCTTAGCCTGGCCTGTTTAAACACTACATTATACTGAAAGGAGTAAATGCTTAGCAAAGAAAAAGCATAAAAATCACACTGATTTCCTTAGAAATGTACATTGAGCAATTTATATCATAATGTTGCACAATATTAAAGCAGAGGTAAGAGTAATGCAAGAAAATCTTTTGGGTGAGATTTGACATAGTGAACTAAAACCACACACAACCACACAGCTGCTTTATACTGTGGTTATCAGAATATTGTACCATAAAATTTCCATGAACGCCTGTGATGAGCAGTGACAGGGTGAAGTAAAGCTCTACAACCGCTCAAATAAAACCTGAAACACTGACAAATAACGGATTCAAAAATAAGAATTTTCAGGCACTACCAGAAAATAAAAACAAAAACACCGTTTTTAAAAAACATAAAACAATACCAAGAAATGGCTAAAAACTAGTACTAGCACAGAAAATCAAGAGTTAACAGCAAAAAACTGATTCTTACTTGTAAGCATGTGGGAGGTCCCAGGGCAGGATATGACCTGAGAGACAACCCTGTATGCTAAAAGATTGTAGTCTCAAGGAGAATCAAAACACCTGAGCAGTTTGAAATACCTAAAGTTTTATAAAATTTTAAAACAAAAGATCTCCTAAAGACAGCCAAAATGCATACACAGAAGATGACAGGAAAACAGGATCAATAGCAGATAAGAGATAAACACATCCTTAAGACACTTTCAGTAAAAAAAAAAAAAAGTACAATTTTTATTCATTGTTGTAGCAAGAGCCAGTTCGAAAAAAAAAATGTTTAAAAGCAATTAAGCAGTTTTACAGAAATAGTCTTGGATTTTGTGCAAAGCAAGACTCCACGCTTGCCTCATCTCCTAGAAGCATCCCATATTCTTAGATGTGACGTTGCCATGACAACCACAACTTGGTGACCTCGTTATTTCAACCTAATCCTGCTTTGAAATTATAGTTGCTCCACCCTTTTGCCTGGCTAGCCTGATAACATAATCATTGTAAATGAGGATGGAAAAACACAGCAGGATACCATTCCCCTAGTGACATGGGACTAGTCTCACCTTATCAGGGAAACAGAGCAACAATTAAACTGCCCAAATCTAAAAGCCTGAAAGTAGATTTTTATTTTTGTTGTTGTCGTTGTTTTGTTTGCCATTCTATTTTCAAAAAAACCACACTAATAGCTTGTCAGTGCAGAGATTCAGTTTGAATGGGGGCTTTTGGGGAAATTCCTTTTAATTTAATTTAATGTCTTTATCAGGAAATTAAGCAGTAATAAGGGGTAGTTCTTAATTATGCATTTGTTTTGACTAACAGCTGGAGGAAGATTTAGGATATAGATGAAGAGTCAGGACAGAACTTGTTTAGCAAATCAGATTTGGGTTTGTAAGTTCAAGCTTGCCTTGCTCTACTTAAACCGGTTAAAGCAGTGAGTACTACAAAATCCCAGCTGCAGACATTGTGGAAATACTACTATGTTTGCTCACGTGTCACAGGTACATGACTGTAATTCTGTGCTTATTACACCAGTGGAAAACAACCATACTGGTGCTGTTGCAGATTTAAAGAAAATACTTTCTTGGCTCCTTGGGGAGGTAATTCAGAGTTTTCTATGTACATAGGACATACGAAGAAGGATGAGGAAGATGGGGAGCAAATAACTTTAAAAGAACATAAATTTGGAGCTGTTGACATATGATCCAACTGAAGTGCCATAGATTTTAGTTCACAAAATAATTTTGGTACTGTTCCTACATACTTGTGTCTCCCTCCAGTTTCTGTCAGAGAAGTATAATTTCTCCCTTTCTTGTTATTTGCATGTTTTAATCTGTTTAGGGACATATTTTACCTTAGAGGTGGTGATATTGCATGAGACTTCTTGAAGGAAAATCCAGCACAGTGAGGCAACTGAATTTGTAAATAATGGTCATCATTAGAAGAAGATGACAAAAAGGAAGAAAGACAAGAAAGAAAGACGTTTTGACAGAGAAGTGCAAATAATTATTAGCTTGCTTATTATGGATAGAAGACTTCTGTTATTATGATTATTTTCAGAAGAGTAAGAAAGATTTCCTCAATCCTAACCTTAGGCGCCTCTGCCTGCAAAGGGGCTGAGTCAGCCTCTGAGGATATTAACTCATGATTCTAGAAAGAAACTCTACATTTTAACATTTGGAGAGTTGTACTGCTAAATTGTTCTTTCCAGCTTTCATGTCACAATAGAGAAGTTGGGTGATGCCCTCTAAAATCAATCACCAAGGACTCCATGCACAAACAAAGGTACCTATCAGGCACCCATGGATTCAGTGACCAGCCAGGAAAACCTTTACCCAGAAAGTGCTTTATTAACAGTATAATCACAAGTCTATTAGAAGTCTGAGGTAGCTGATGTAGTAGTAAGGCAAATAAAGTGATAATTTCTGGTAAGGCACAAAAAACTTTAGAATCCTGCTGCAGCAGTGTTTGGGGATAATTTTCCTGAATAACTAATACAAAAATCCCAAAGCACCATAGCCAAGCATTGCATGATGAGCTGAAGACTGAGCTCTTTTCTCTGTGCCTTGAAAACACCTTTGTATTCAAAAGCATCTGCAACAGGCAGGGCTAAACCACCACTTGCCTCTGAAAACTTGCCACTCCCAGCAGAGGAAATGAAACCACTGACAGCTTACACAGTCACCTTCACATAGGATCAGCACAAGGTGTCTCAGGCGCAGGGAACTCAGCTTTTCTCCACANAAAAAAAAAAAAAAAAAAAAAAAAAAAAAAAAAAAAAAAAAAAAAAAAAGTGGGGGGAGAGCACAAAAACACACAGTCCATTTCTTCCATGAAGGGACTCCTTAACATACCCTTGGCCTTCCTTCTCTTTCAAGTGGGGTACTTTGCTGCCGATATCTAACCATTAAATGATTAGAGGAGAAATGTGAATGTAATCATTAGAATTTTTTTTTCTTGAGTTGTTCAGCAGGGGTTAGAAATCAGTCTCCATTTAAATATTTTTCTTAAGCTCTGTTGAATCCCAAGAGCAGAGAATAGACATGAGTAGGAGATGTTTTTACAGCACTGCAGCAAAGGAAGCAGGTTTTCCTTCACTAAAAGGCCAAAGTTCATTTTCTTAGAATAGCAGCATACATTCCAAAATGGTGCCTCACATTTACTAAGAGCTATCAGGGAACAAGTGAACAAGATTTAAGTCCTGATTCAAATTTAGTTCTCCTACATATAATAGTAAAAGGCCAGACCATTCAATACTTAATCAGGTTTGGAGTCTGATTTTTCCAGCCTTGCTTGAGATCACCATATATCTTGTGCAGGCTGATTAATCCCTCTAACTACTGATTCTAACACATGAACAGGAACCTAGAAGCCCCAAATGAAATTCCAAGCAGGAAGTGTACTTTGACAATTGATTTTTACATCTACAGTCTGACTTCTTAATCTATTACAACCTAGTTTGCTGTATGCTTTTCAGAAAAAGGAATATATTCTCCCTGTTACATTTATGGTCCTGGATTTCAACAGCAGCTAAAATCATTCTGTATTCAAAACAGATAACATACTGGGGGGAGAAGAGTTACAAACTCTTCCTTATGCAGTTAAAAGGCAACTGCATAGCAAGCCTCTTGCTGAGTTTGGGGGACACGGCTCCTTACTGACCCTGCTATGGAATTTGTACGTATGAGGTTTTATAGACAATACATAAGTTATTATGTACAAATGATTTTCTGCTTCGTACAAATTTAAAACTGAAATAAGAACAAAGCTCCACTTCTCTCCTAGATCAGTAGTGACACCTAGTGAACAAAGACGAAGGGAACCACGCTCCAGAGGAACCGACTTGCGCCGGGCTGGATTACACTACACAAACTGTAGGGTGTGGCAGGACATAAACCAAATGAAAGACGACATTAGCCATGGGGTGATTTAATTTACAGAGAAACGCTACATCTCCTTTAAAGAACAATGTTCTGCGAATCAAAAAGAAAGGAAGGGATGTTTTCATAAGCAGAAAAGAAACCTTTTGGCCAAGTAGAATGTAATTACTCACTGAAACTCAGGAAGGCTCTAGGGCAGAGCATTCCTACACATGAGTGATGTCCACAGTACAGGGAATAATCCCTAGTTCTAAAAATCCAATTTTTATATCTCATTCAGAAAGGATGACTACCAGAACAGAGTGCAACTGCTCCTTATTATGGTCCTTGTTGGTACAAAAAAGCCTCATCAACATAGCTGTAGTGCAATATGTTATTCCACTTAATCTACACCAGAGCAGATCTCTCTATATCTGGCTACTAGTATAATAAAAATTACTTGGTTACTGATCATTACGTGGCTCAGTGACTTGTGGTTGCAGGGCAATGCTGAAAAGATTACGGTCTCCTCAGAAGGCTTGTCCTGTATTGTTATACGTTTTATATTAAACAGCTTGGGAAGTGCTATGGATATGTTCCCTATTTAGGTGGCTTGCCCCAGCCTCTAAATCACCTTTACTTTGTGCCATGCTATCCACACAGTAACCTTTTCCCATGTGATGGTAACACAGAAGTTGCAGTAATTTGTATCACTATTATGGAAAGAGGCTTTGCTCCTGGTGGGAAGGATGTCACTTTCTACCTGAAAACCACTCCTTTTTTCCCCAGTTTTTCACCAGCTTTAAGATTTGTCAAATGCTCTGTGCTGCGCTTGAAACAGAAAAAGCTTAAAAGATACCCAGGAATAATGTTAGGAGACATTTCAGAGGAAGAGATTAGTCAAAACAGGGGGAAAAAAGAGTTTAAGGAAGAAAAACCTGGGCAAACTCCAAAGCAGAAGAGATTAGCAGAAAATGTACACTCTAGATCAAAAGACAAATGTACAGTTCAAAAGTGGAGCCAAATCCTTATGCAATATATCTCACACTATACTTAAAGTGAAAGAAATATTTTTTAGTCTCATAGGAACAAATAGAAATTGAAGCCTTCATCCGTCTCCTTTATCTTCACTTTGTGATCATTTCTCAGAGAAAGTGACTCCAAGTTGCAACACAGTAGAGATGGAGGCTTATAATGTCCAAACTGGAGAACCATGCTGGTTTGTGCAAGGATGTTGCACAAAACAGTTAAAATCACAGATGACTAAATAGCTGAAAAAGAACTTGGGTGAAAGGAGACACATCCATTCCCAGCAGTAAAGAGATCATGAACCATACAGCCAGAAAACCTATACAGATTCGGGGAGTTTTCTAGACAGATGCTCTAGAAAAAATCATCAGAAACACAAAAGAATGCTACATGATCTTTGAATTTCTGCGATAAGGAATAGTGGGGACTGATGACAGAGAAGGTTTAAGAATTTTGTGTTACCAAAAGAGGACAGCTGCAGCTTTGACCGATTAAAAAAAAAAAAAAAAATTAAAAAAAAAAAAAATCACCACCACACAATGACTGGCAATGTCAGAAATACACCCCAAAATAATCTGCTCACTACAAGCAATTTGCCCCATATCCCATTAGAATTCACTTGTGCTCCTATCTGTACCACAATATAGTATGAGACCCACTCAAAGGAGGAGGAAGAAATTCCAGCAAAGACCAATTGATTATCCCAATCTAATAACCCTGGAAAAGTCCTCAAAACAAGCACAAAAATCAGAGAAAGGGAAAGGTCCCATGTTTCACTCATTATGTCTTTTTCTCACTGCCTGCAAGATAACTAGAGACTTGCCAGTTACCTTGGCCTGTTTTGTACAGAATATAGGTAAGTTTGAAGAGGAATAAAAGTTTTTGTTGATTCAATCTGCTAGCAAGACAGTGGTTACTTTTAAATGGAGAAGCAGCATGGATTTCTGAACTCAGGAAAACCGCTCTCTGTGTGACTGGTCTTTGATAAGCAGCTTTCACCCTGGCCCTGAGTCTCTGTAGTATAGCTAAGGGATCCATGGGAAGTGAAATATAGCCATTATTTGACCTTTATGAAATTTCTAAGAGTCAGAATCACTACTGGAAAACCTTTAGGGGTCCACAAAAACGAAAAACAATGACAGCCATTGCCTTAAATTGGCAGGTCTTTAGTTTTATTCCTGTCTTCAGTGTGGATTGGCTGTGACCTTACAGAAAGTTCACTGGGACATGTTTGAGGTTAAAATAATCAGCTGTATATTGTAACATCTCCTATTTGTACCTTAGGTTGAAGTGAACTTAACTGTATCTTGCATTAAGATCTGCAGGCTTCCTTATGTGGCAACTTTCTTTATAAAAAGGGAAAAAATGGTCAGTATCTATTCACAGCATAATTTATGTATTTGCTAATTACTGTAGATTACATCTGAATTGAGGTGATCACACACTTATTAGCTAAAATTACAGAAAAATGATTAGTCATAGCTTTATAGTACAGAATAGGTATTGTAGGTATTAAATAGATGCTTAGTATATTGTTGTACAGCTCCTGTTATATCAGTGTGAGTACCTTAAATATCCAGATGTTATTTTTCAATTTCATGATCTGAAATGCTGAATTGCAAAAAAAAAACCCCACGTGCACTGACGGAGTTCGGTTCAGAGCCAGATCTTTTGAGCTCTGTCCCATTCCATCACACCCGCATAGGCCAGCTTCGCCTGGATGGCTTGAAAAAGGAGCAGGACAGCTCTTGTGGCAGTGTCGGAAACAAAAAAGGTTTAATAAGAAGCAAAATAACAAACTCTTTATAGAGAAAAGCCGTAACACGCGCAAGAGGTCCTTGCCCTGCTAAGACACTCCACAAAAGCCGTTGAGTCTTTTTTTCTGTCCTTTTTCTACCTGTTGGCTTAGGCAGGGACCTTTTGGCACCGGTCCAATCAAACGGTCCCAGGTTTGAGGTGAGGTTCAAAAGGTCCTATGAGGTGTCCTTATACCAAATTTGGAGAGAACTTTCTGGGGTCCTTGCCTTTTTTAGCAGACAAAGAGTCTTTGGAAATTCCCTTGTAATTTGGTCACCCCGTCAACAGGGTGCAACAAGGTCCTACAGTGCATATGTACTAGGGTGATGAGGGAGAGAGATTATCTTGATGTTTCATAAAATGACATGTACATAGTTCAATAAGAAAGCCCTTTACCTTCTGTGTAAAAATTCAGCATTTTCCAAGTGAAACAGAGCATTAAAATTCAAGAACATAACCTTGTAATCAGATCTATTATTTCTTTGCATCAACCCTTAGTTTCTTTCCTATGTGTTTTTTTGCCTAATGATCTTATCATTAAGTTCAACAAAATTGAGTGTAATGTACTGAAAATACACTCAGCTGATATTGAACTTGCTGATGAGGAGTGTAGGCCTGTTAAAATTGACAAAACTGACAAGTTCTCTATTCCCCCTTACTTTATTGCTCTTTGGTTCAACGTCTACGTAGCTTTGCAAGCAAAAAACCTTTATTGCTTGCTGGTTGAAAAGAAAGGTCATACTCAGGAATACATTTCATTAGTCATGACTCAGACTCTTTTATTAGTTTTTTTCTTTGATGTAAATTCCAGTTTGTTAATGGTATGTAGGTATAAAGGCAAAAATAGAAATATTTCATGGAGTTCTAGAGACTATCACTGACAAACTAAGGTCATAACTCTATTTTTATATCAGGGAGGTGATATTTTCTTTAAAATATTTTCTTGGAGATACAGGAGCAGCAGAGACATGAGCAAAAATTTATGCTTTGGTTTTAGTGGTGCAGTCACTGCTAGACTGAGTGCTAAAGGCACAGGTTGCTGCCCAGATTGTTTTTGCTGAAAAAACACTGGAAGATCTAGTTCACCACATTACCCCAAACCAGCTGCACTAATGCAGCAGAGGGTAGACATGCAGGACTGTGAACAAAAAGTCAGGAAGCTACATTGCCTAAGGCCAAAATTTCAAGACCATATTTCTAAGCAGCAAAAATTCTACCAAGAAAGTCTGTGCTAACTTTAATTCTTGTGACCACCTCAACACTTTATGGGACTAGACTGAGAACTACATCTATCTGCAAAGATTTTTTCGTGATCTGTTTCAACAAATAGGCCTGTAAGTTGCCATAAAAGCACAAGCAAGGGAAGTAAATTAGTGCAAAAATGACTGTATAGATCAATGGAAGGAAGTGTTCAAAACAATTTAACATCTAACAGAACTGCCAAAATTATTCTGCCCTTCCTGATGCTGTTTCCAGAGCCAAATCAAGTTATAGCCAACACAGTCTGTGCCAAGCCTCAGAAAAAATTTGAAAGCACTTCACTTGTTTAAAAAAATGTTAAATATTAATAATCCAATAAATAGGCCAGAAAAATACAATATAACTAATGCATAAATATCTATGCATTAATTTAGGCTCCTAGCTCAAAATGTCCAAGGCTTTGCCATTACATGTTACACAAGTCAAAAGAGTATTTTACCAATCACAAAACAAAGGACCTCAAAATGAGCAAAGTTTTGTACATTGTGATTATCATGCCAATATTAAATCCTGTTCCTCTACCCTTTTTAATATCTGATCGCCCTCAGCCCTTTTCCAGTCCAACCAGAATCAGGACTATAGACATTATCTCCCAAGTAGAATCCTTGCACCTGCTCTAAAAGGAGTCACAAATTGATTCTTCCTTCAAAGTCATCAGCATAATGCATGTTAAATCTCCTAGAGAGAAGTACTTTAGCAGCCCAAATTTTCATTTACCAGTACCTTTCCAGCCCCACTCCAACAAGATCTCTAGACCTGTTGGATTGATTCTGCCCAGCTTCAAATGGGGACTTTCAAGAGTGACACTAGTACCTCCTCTCTGGCAAAGTCTGGATATTTAATATATACTTACAGAAAAGCAGGGTAGCAAGATCTCTCAGATAATTAGGGATTTGCTCACAGATCTTCCCTTAGCATTGACAGTGTTTAATTTTGTATGGGGAAAAGCAGAATTGTCAGAAATTTTCTGACCTTTGGAATAACTTATCTTGTGCCTCACCAAATCCTGGCTGGATCCTGTGAATTGCAGTGACACTAACACTTTTGTGCAAACTAGACCTGTAAATCCACAAGAAAGGTTTCAGAATGAACTGCTACCAGCTTACCAGTTGCTCTGCTTCCCACAGAATTAAACCAAAGCACCTGGGCCTAGTTAACCACTGACAAACAAACCTTGAACAAGGTCTAAGTTTCTGCTTCCCATTAATATAATTTGTAAGTAATATTTTTGCCTGCAGGAAACATTATAAAGTTGCCTCCAATTTCAAATTAGGAACTACTTCTGCATTTGGTTGAAATAGTTTCCCATGACTGTGATGTAGTCAGATGAGGTGCAGTCATGCTGAAGATGGGTGAACTTTTTCCTCTGCTTGCTTTGCAAGGTAAAAGTATCTCTTTCCAGCTGTAGTTCAGACTGATGTGATCCATTCCTTCCTTGCTCCTAAAACAGATTACAACAGGCTACTCTTGTCCCCTCAAAACTTCCACTTCTACAGTTCCTCTCCTCAATAACTCTCATGTGCAACAAAAGGTACTTGTGCTTCTCACATCTGCTGTGATCTTGTTTTTTGGATTTGTTTGGATTAATAAAAATTCTGATTCTATGGATAACAGCTAATCATATCACTGTGATCCACTCAAGTAGCTGAAAAAAGAGGGAGTTCTCTGGCTTCTCAGATTTAAATACTTCTAGATCGAGCATAAACGTGGCTCCTGATCCTACACTTTGTTCTGGTTTTTGGAGAGGTAGAATGCCCAATGAACTCTGAAGTGTAACTTTTGTACGTCTGCTTCTAGTATTGTTTTGGTCCTACCTCATTCCCCAAGTATTTTAGACAAATTCTAGCTCTTTTAATTTTTATAAATCATGTCCATCCAAACTACAGTCAAGTACATTGAAAGAAATATGTGATTAAAAAAATAATAGAGGACCGAAATAAAAAGTATTATTAAAGAACAAAAGAAGATTAAATACTGAAATTAACACCTTTTTCAAAATAACACAGTATTTTCCATTTAAACTATTGTTTTCTGTTCTTTTATATTTTTCAGTTCCCCTTTCAAGTAAAAGTATGATGAATAAAGATTTGTTGCAGAGTACACCCACAACAACACTACATTTAATTTTACCCTGCTTGCTTTGCTAAAACTTTTTGTATTCTTCAGTCTTTTTCTTATTTTTGACAGCTGGGGAAGGGGAGACACTGACAATCACACACGAAAAGGGAAGTCCTTGTGCTATTTGTACACTATGGAACATAAGTGCCTTCCAACACTGCAGCTGTGTGGCAGACAAGCAATATAATTGTTTAATGCAATTTAGTCAAAAACAACTAAAGAAGGAAAAACCTGACTTAGGAAAAATCAGAGACAGATTCCAACTTTGCTCATTAAGGTTTAAAGAAAAGTGCTTTATATGCCTGAATGACTGCCTTGGCATGGTATACTCCTTTCCAAGTCCTGAATTTCATGCCTTTTTTTCTTTCTAAAGCTGATTCAGTTTTGGACAGCATCCACCTAGAATTACTTGTATGTTTTTAATTTCTCCTTTGACTACAGAACTTAAACAAACAGGTTTGGCTGGGTGGATTTAATCAGAAACAGACAAAAAGTTTTGAAAATGAAAAGTATGCTAAATATACCCAAGTCAACTTTCATTCATTTACTCTTCCTTTATTTCTGTTATTGGACAGTTTAGCACTCAGATTTCTTTAAGACCTGATGTAAAAAGAGATGAGCAAGGATATTGAACTTACATATCAAATTTTTTCCAGAAATCCTATATTAAAAGAGAATCAAATGGAGCGTGTTATCTGTTGCTAATGAATTAGGTAAAGTTGAAAATGAGTCCAAGGTAACTTGGAGATTAGTAAACTATCAAAGATTTCAAGAACAGGAGCTTGACTGCTCTGGTATTATATAACGGTTTTCTAATGCCCTAAATTGTTCTTTGTTGTTTATTACCACAAGACAAGACTGATTTATTATAACAGCGCTAACACAAATTTAGAATTTCAATTTATTGCAATAGAACAAGGTAAATTGTTTGAAAAAACCTGAATTCTCTCTGCAGACAAAAACCTTGAGACTTTTAGATTTGATATTGGGGTCTCCTAGTTTCTAAATTCCTGGGTTCTTAGTCTTACCATTGAAATAAAGCTCTTTGACTGACTCAATTGACATGAAAAGTAAGATTAGGTCTGCAATGAAAATGACTTATGAATTCAGTAAGTCCATCTCAGTAAAAAGCTTAGTCATGTAAAAATTAAGGACGTGTTATACTTCTACTTAAATTCAACTCAGAATATGTGCACTAAACAAGTATATACAACTTTCCTTTTTGGGGGTCCTCATTTAAATATATATGTGCCTAAAACTGGTCATTAAGAACCTTAGAAATTGAAGCCTCATTGAATTCCCAGCTTTGTCATTGTCAATTGGCACTCTGCTGTTGACTTTTGTAGAATCAGGATTTCATCCAAGACACTACAATCTAAAACAAGTTCTGAGAAGGTTAAGCTGCTATATTTATCATGAGAGAGTTTTATCTTGAAATTAAAAAAAAGGTGAGATTATACAATTTACATTATTTTTCAGTTCTAATAGCTTTTATTGTTGTGTCTGTAACTGTTGAATCAAACAACAATTATAGTAGAGACTCCAGACTTGCAGACTGACATACATTTGTATAAGACTCAGAGTTCACATTACATTCACTAGAAAAACAGACAGAAAGAAAATGAAAAGTAACAAAATCCTCTGTTCCTTCCAGTGTGCTTAGAACAAGGGGAAAACTCCCTCCCCATCATCCAAGTAGTAACCACCAAATAAGACTAAATAGCCTCTAACAATTTTCCAAGAGCCAAAAGCATCAATTATTCTACAACCAGATGTCTAATACTTCTTCTCAACTTCTAACAATTTCTACAATACAGTTATGTGTTAGTCAAACAAAAAAGACAAAACAATACAAAACCTCAGGCACAGCATGGAGAAATGAGAAATGAGAATGCGGAGTAACTAGTGAATACAATATAGTAGAGCCTTTGCATCCAAAGACTCGCCAATATTTCACCCACATCCCTGCAGAGGTATCAGTATAACAGAATATATCCCTTTATCTTCCCTTATAAACCCTTCTTATGCTATTCAGTATTGAACAGAAATTGTCCCCTTTTAAAAATGTGATGGTAGAAGGACTACAGGAGACCTACTAACTGAAGTATCTGCATGCTCCATGAACTGCCCCCTAAACCAGAGAGGAGGAAATCAAGGTACAGCTGGAGAGTCCAGTTTCAGTAAAGAACTCATAGCTCAGATACTGACTGTAACAGAAATTCTCAGGCATGATCACAAAAATATAAGCTGATTAAACTATTAGGATATTTCAAATTGTTGTATTGTAATTTTTACACATCAAAAAAAGTAGAGGCAAGGACAAGAGACGATCAACAGGACTGTCCTCAGCTGCCCCTTTGTCTTAGCTTGCATGAATTCTTACAGTAAAATGATTATAAAAGAAATCCCATGATCCTGAACATATATGCCTATAGATTTTTGTGTAGCATGATGCACAGCACATCACTCATTACTGACTACAGAAATAGCCAGTGGTAACTTCTTTTTTTTCAGTTCTCAGCATATTTCTACTGATTTATGTGTTAAATCAAAATTTTTCCAATCTTCCCTCAGAAATAGCTTGTGGATAAGTATTGATGTCCATGTTTCCCTTTACACTGTCACACACTTACACGTGAACATGTAACAGTTTACATACAGATGTTTATTTTGCTCAGCCATCTGTTCCATCTGAAACAAAAGAGATCACAGAAAATGAACTCCCACTGTAACTCTCTTAGTGAATACATAAACAACTGGGTTCTCAACAAAAAGTCTGTTAGTTTTCACAGTCTGTTGGAAAAGATTGTACTTTATGGATGACTCAGAAAGTCAGATCCCCAGTCTGAACAGTGTGGAATATTGATAAGATAATAATGAAAAAAATGATCATGCAATAAGGGACTCTACAGATCACTCTAAAATTTTTACTTGCAGGATGGTGTTCTGTGTATTTTTTTTTCTTTGTAGTTATAGGTGGTTTTTTTTTTTCAGACAAACCCACAACTGAGAACTGGATTGGACATATGCAGATGCAGTGAAGGGAATTAAAATGAAAGAAATTGATTTAATGAGAGACTTAAAGAGGGAGTGTGTTGGGCAGTGTCAATATATGTCTGTTTTCAATGGCAGGGATGAGTTGGCCCATGAAGATTGAGTCACAAAGCAGTGGTCAGGTAAGAGGCATAAGCAGAGGGGGCATGAAATGGGAATAATAAAGTCTGCAGGAGGTAAACACAGTAGTATGCAAAACAATAACAAGAAAGAATTCTAATTTGGGAAGGCCATTAAGAAGTATTTGAATTTGAGTCAATGAGAGAAAAAAAGATAGAACCATAAGAGAGTGAAGTTTGTAGTGAAATCTGTTAACTAAGAATAACAGTTCAGTTACTTGGTCTGACTGGAAGACAGTAGAGGAAAGGGAAAAGATACAGCTGCTATAGTACTATCAGAGAACTGGTTATCATGAATATGAAGAGATTTTGTCCACTTGGAAATAGTTTTTATCTGTTGCAGCAGCCCTCTTGTTAGGGGGTAGAAATGAGCCGAGAAACAGACTTCTTGTTTATCAGCCTGAAAAGGGTCCTGCTTTATTCCTCTTTTCACCTCAGCCATCCTGACTCCAACCATTCACTGACTCTGGCTGCAGCAGCTCCTACTGTGGGTTTCCCTTGCAGCCTCTGACTGCTGGTTATTTCCTGCTAAACTCGGACTGCTGGGATCAGTTTGCAGACTCTGAGTGCAGCTTTTACCCAGCCAGACTGTGGCTGCAGGTTCCAACAACTGGCTCTAACTGCAGACCCAGACTGACCTCACAGCAGAGATTCTCTCCCCAGGATCCTTCTTCATGGTCCTCACAAACTAAAAACACTTTATCTGTAATATTACATTTGAAAAATATTTTGGCATATTTGATGCACACACAAGTTTGGAAAATAAGACTAAAAGTTATAAGGTAATAAGGTAATAATTTATAAATCTGCTTAAACTTCCCACATATATAGCCATCTAAAATTGCATTCATAGATACCCAAAGAAACACTAGCCAAACATGATCAGACCCAGGAAGCAGTTCAGTATTTGGGTAAAAATCTACAAAAGCTGAGTCATCTCATGTTGACACAGAAGTTGTACCACAGAAAGAAAGCTGAGTTAGCCCAGGAAGGTTAAGCTACACCAGACTGCAGTAAGAGTTATGTACAGCAGCTCATTTATGTCTGGCTCATAAGCCCATGCATTGCACTTCCCTGCCCGGCCCAACACAGAAAAACAGAAATAGCCAAGACAAAGAACAAGCTTTTGAATACCTTAAGACTTATATTCAGTCCCATTGCTTGTGGATGAGTTTTCTATCTGACCTCCTGCACTATGAAAAGTGCTCATCTTTAACATGTGAAGCTTTCAGTTTTTAGAATGGCTCTGTTTAACCACAGTGAACAGGGTTTTACGGAGTAACACCAGTGAAGTAGGATATCCAAGCCAAAGCAACTTAGATTCTTTCAAGTTCATGTTAAAGGGAAACTGCAACATCTCTCCTCTAGTCCTTTTATTAGGCCACATTATTGATGATATGCTTTTTCTACTCATGTCTTAGGCATGAAATAATAATACTACACCATATATCCAAAGCAAAAAACATAGACACTCTTTTAACAGGAGAAAAGGCATCCACAGCTGTTCTTACTGGATGCTGGTCTTGATAGAGTCTATAACACTTGATCTCATAGCATAAAAAGATGCAAATAAATTGAGCTTCAAATTTTCCTTGCTGATTCTCTTACTCATGTACTTCAACATACATATACACAATTTAGACATTAATCACTAGGAGTTTACACACAGACTAGTCAAAAATACCCTCATTTTAGAAACACTGGTTCAATCACTGCCATCTTGCCTTCACTTTGCCTTATTCAAAGTAAAGCCACTCTCACTGCTAGCTTTGATTTGATATATAACCCCTTCAGACTCATTTCTGTTGTTCTTGATGCATTCTGTACTACTCTCTACCTGGATATAACCATACAAATTAATGCTGATGCTGTACTCAGTACAGTGACAGCATTAATAGAACACTATTTTGCTGTCCACAATAAGCTCCCTCTTGTGCCTCTGGTGTTCTGTAATTAGGCCCCTTCAGACACACAGTTTGGTTATTGTGGTTCATCAGCTTATAATGCATTATTCTAAATAGCTGTATTTTCATTCTTTTTTTCCCCTTTTCCTTTTTTGCTGTTAAATTAAAAAAAAAAACAAAAAACCAAAAAAACCCAGATAATAGAAGTAAAAAGAATTACTCACCCTTCATCTCGATCTAACATAATGTTTATGGGCAGCAGGGAGAGCAGGAAGATGTTCTTGTGAAGAGAGGAACTTGAACAGCTTTATAGGACAACAACCTAGGAAGAAATGACAAGCCAATACCCACATTTACTGTTTGTAAATCTGAGCATTGATTCTGCTTTCACAAGTGGCTTTCAACAAATGCAAATCAGAAGCCTGGCATCTGCTTGAGTAACCAGGCAGCCCTGTCCCCCTTTCAAAGGAACAAAAGCCATACAATCAAAGGATTTTAAGAGGATGGCAAACTTATTGTAAGCTAGAAAAGGTTAAAAGTCTGCCAGGGCTTAAATATACCTCTCAGAACTCCCAAGTATGGAAGCACTTCTGACCTTTATCAATTTTTTTTTTCTGTGAAATGTTTCTGTATATTTGAAACAAGATAAAAAGTGACCAAACAGAAGAGAGACTAACTAGTTACACATCTTACTTCCCAACTGATTTTGAAAGATTCAGAAAGTAAACTCATACAGTTTTATTTGTTCTCAGATTCCAAAAATCCAGCTCTGGCCAACAACACTCGGGCTGTCATACAGGACCTACCTGTGCTCTCCTGCATAAGTGACAGATCCTCTCCTGTAAAGATGGATCACAACAGGAATTCACTCCAAACACACTTATTCCTCTCTCAGAAATCTTCACTAAGAGTGGCACACCCTGGAAAATGGCTGAATAACATATAGGTAGAGAAAAACTTATTTTTAATAATATTTTGATATCTTTTGATATTAATTAATATTTTAACAAGATATAATAATTTCAGATGCACTGCTGTTGTTCTTCGAATTAACTGAAAATTCACTACTTCTACTTGCTTCAGTTAAAAGCACACTTTCCCAGCAGCAAAGAAAACCAGACTACTATTTCTACTGAGAATCTCTGAAAAATATCTAATAGCAATTTCACATGTATATTTATTATGAAAATAAAGCCTTTTGCTGCATGATAGCAGCATAAGAGAGAATTTTTAAAAAATATATTAAGATAATTAATTCATCAGAGTGTGTCTTTCTAATTGTCTTATTTCTCATTCATTTGGGAATAATCACAAAGCTTATCGCAAGGATTATGAGGTAATAAGCCTAAAGTGTCAGTTTGGTAAATTTTCAGCTTTTTATTTAGTGATTGGTTCTAGATTCCAAAACAGAATACCATTTCACACACAAGTTTTAGCTTTATAAGAACAGCATTTATCAATGCTATTAATAAGTAGATGGATAAAAATTCACTCTGAGTAATGTCTGCAGGACCCTGCCACTGTGAGGATTCTTTGTAATTATAAGCAGTTTAATTTAAAACAGGTCTTGGTTCTAATGTTACGAATGATCTAACAGAGCAACCTGTGCTTCTTCTGAAGGAATCTGAATTCCTTCTTCTGAATGAATCATAACTCTCTCAGGTGTTTAGAGACAACTGTAAAGCAAAGACTGGCAATTCTCTAAGGCAAAACCAGAACAAAAGAACAGCAACAGGAAGGAGGTTTGGGGGTGGGTTCAGATTAGGAAACTCAGTGTCACAAAATGTCTTGGACCCCAAAAATATAAATGGTACTGAAATTAAATTATGTGAGCTAAAGGAAAAATCTATTGATACCAATTGTTTCAGGTGGTACAGTGAACATCTGACCTTCAGGTCAGATGGACGTACTAAAACACACCAAGCTTACCCTATACTTTGTCTCTTTTTAATTCTATGTTTTTAGCACCTCATGTTGGCAGATATCTTTGTTGCGTTACCCAAGGAATAAGCTTGAAACAAACAGTCTTCTCTCTGAAGCATAGAATCTGGAGTTCAAGTAATGCAGATACAAGTGATAAAAATAACCAAAATAACCACCAAACACAAACCAAAACAGGAACATTAATGACTTAAGAAGAGGATCCCATGTAGGAAACAGATTCTGTTATCATTGTAAATATACCAGGTAAAAGACTACTTCAAGAAGGAAATATCACATAGAAACAAAGCATGAATGGTAATTCTGGACTAAGCATCCTGCATTCTGCCTATCTCATCTCAAAGACTATCCCCTGTTTGCTGCCAATGAGGATTTCTCCCAAACTCAAACTCCTTACAGAGAGCAAGACAACTACAGAAAACAAAGTGGAAAAACCAAATGAGCCCTGACCACAACAAATGAACTAAAGGAAGAGGTCAGAGCATCAAAAGTGCAATAGCAAGGGAGCTGGTGAGGGATGTAAAACAGAACATTCCTGACAGCAACCCAAGTTGCTGTCAAGTGATGATCTGCCCAGGAACAGAGGCATCACTGTTAGAAGCAAAATACTGAGCTGAACTCAACATCTGATATTGAGCTGACACTTCCATCCAACCCACTAAGTTCTTAAGGCAACACAATCAGGAAAAGAGAAACAGAAGTTACATTATGCTGTTTTTCAATACAGTATCTTGTGTTCAGAGATGATCTGCACCCACAGCAAGGTTTTCCCCACAAGGACCTTTGTGTTGAGTAATATCGCAAGACCTTTCTCCTCCTAAAAGCAACATCTGGATTTAGAGTCTATTCAAATCTGACCCAGAAAACAAAGAAATTCTGTGCTGAGTTATGCTCAGAATAATTCTTACCTTCTCTCTGATTCCTTTCAGCTGCAGATATTAGACAATGTTTCCCAAGAAAGAACGAAAATAAAATACTCCATTATTAGTCCTGCAAATAGGTCACTTTGACAATATCAGCATTGCATAATTTGTTTTCATCTAATACAGTCAACTGCATAATAATTGGTCTTCCCAGACCCTTTGACAGGACCACAAAATGTAAGAACAAGTGTTGGAGTGGCGTGCTATACTTGCTTAAAATAGCTATTCTAGAATGTCTGCAGTAATGCATAATGCACAATAAAGGTGATCAATTTAATCAACACTATCCAAAATGCTGATGGCCTAATGTTAAGCACAGAATCCTTTTTTATTATGCTTACACAAGACAGACCCATATAATATGATAAAAATTAAATAATATAGACATTAAACCACTATATCATTGTTTTCCACATAACCCTATTGTTTTAGCCCGATCCCACTATGATATTATCAGATAATATAGGCTGATTATTTCTTGAAGCATGAGTCAGAATTTTTTGAATTGTTAGTTTCTACATCTCATTAAGTTAACAGGACAGTGGTGTCTAAATAGTGCTAGCTCCCTCTCATAGGCCAGCACATAGGATAACAGAGATTAAATGTTAAAATCTTCCTAGTCTCTGATAATTTTGATGTTGTGTCTTGCTTTAAAATCAGCACAGTGACAGTCCTAACTGTAAGATTTTCAAAGGCACTTCAAACAAAAACATCAAATATTGAAATTGCTTTAACTTCTCACCTTCTCTTCCATCATTGTGTTCACTTTTTTCTCCTCCTATACACACAAACACATGCACATTCTCACACACACCAAAAAAGCGCTGAAAATTAGAAAGAGTCAACATTTTTTACTGTGAAACTATAGAAATACACTCTCAAAAATGTGAAGCCACCATGGCTTGAAGTCTAAACATTCAACACATAATTTGTAACTTTAATCAACACATCTCATTTTGCTAATGTGTACTGACTGGCTGCCTGAGTGCTAATGAGCGTCCCTGAATGCTAATGGCTCTGTGAAACTAGATGGCCTCTGAGCATCACATGGATTATCTGAAACTTATTTGCATCTCAGATTCCCAGCACCATTCAGCTTCACCTCTCTTTGACCTTGACATTTTATAAACTAGGGAGAACAGTTGTGTTATGCAAGCAAAGCCAAAACTGAATCAAAAAATGAAGGCAGGCATATATCCATCTAGAATTCCTCAGAAACAATTTAATGAGTTGAATATTCTCACACTAGAATATGGTTACTGTAAGTCATTATACATCTTACCTCTCTTTTCTTTGAACTCTAATGCTTACAGGATATGCCTAGGAATACAGTGTGTGCAACCAGGAAATAGTAAGAGAAGGATTGTGAGAAGAGTTTAAACTTTTTAGAAACAATTGATTTGCTAGCAATTAAACATATTGAAATACTATACATATTATACATTACTGAACATATCACTATGAGGAAATAATATATATATATATCATAAATTCAGCACAGTTGGAAAAAAAGACAAGGCTTCAAGTACAAAAGACCTCCTTCAAATCCTATCCCATGTATTAAAATTGTATATTCCCTTTAGTCCAACAGATAACATTTACTTGGTGATGGTCAGATGTGTCCTTTAACTTCACAAAAGCCCCACTACCCTCTTCCAGTGAGCAGACATTGCATCAATGCCCTGCTTTAAAGGGAAACCTATACTCAAGGTATTATTTCACTGCTCAGCATGTCATAGCACTCTATGAAAAGTAAGAAATATTTTGCCTGAAAGCTTTTTCAAATTGTGTTTCATGTTGGGGTATTTTTTTCTGTGAAGAAATCCATAGATACAAGTATATACATGTGCACACATGTAATTACATATTTTCAGGAAAAGAAACTTTCTTGTCTGTAAAGAGATACGAAAATTATAATTGAAGAATACAATGCAAATATTATTTTAAAATAAACTGTCTCTTTACTTTTTACCGCCATCTGAGTAAACAGACACATAATATTCACATGATAATAAGATCTGTCTCCCAGCTTGAAATACAGGGGAAGCACTTGATATATTGTTAAAGTCAAAACCCGGGAGAGGCCATTAGATCATCTGGTTTGATCTCTGCAATGTTCAGCCCATTTGACCACCAAATTTAATATGGAATCCTTTAGATGTGGTTGACTCAAACATACCTCCCAAAAAGATGTATGACTTTGATCTGAGAACTGCAAATCATGGAATATCCAAACGTTCTCTGTGTGTTTGGTTTGCAGTGGCTTAATCACTTCTCCTTTTAAATTTATTATGATAGAAGCCTTTGATACATGGAGAAAAATAAAACTAAAGACCTGTAGGCTTCTGTGTCTGCTTTTGCATCCATCTGAATACACTACCGTTGGCTACCTTATCCAATAAGTCCTTTTTCTTTTAATATTTACATTTTCTGCCATCCGCTCTTCTGAATTTTGTCTAGTATTTCAAGATTTATTAAAAATTGCCACATGCCAGATGTCTTTTTAGTTCTTTAAAGACTGTTTGGTACAAATTATGTGCAACTCTAAAAGTGTTTATCCTCTAATGTCTATCTATGCCCTGAAAAGCACTTTCTTATCCTCATGGAATGCAAACACACAGCTTTCCAAGTACAGAACAGAAAGTCTTACTGAATATTTCTACATCTTCTTTATAATTATTAATTTATCTCCAGTTGGTAATGGATCTATAGCACCCCTAGGATTTCTCTGACTCTTCGTTATGATTAGCTTTTGGTTTCTCCCCTACTGTCCTTGGATTCCTTACAAGTTTTCTGGATTTTTTTATATTCCAAAATACGTACACTGACATTTATTTACCAAAACTACTTTTCTTTAACTATATAAAATGGCACGTCCTACAAGAAGACAGCTGACATCATGAAACCATCTCCAGAGACCGCTACATAAAAATCAGGTTTGTGTAAGACTGAAGACAAGTTTTTAAAAGACAAAGCTCAGAGCATCATGGATTCTTCAGGGAGAATGCAAATTAGTGTCTAAAACAAATTATGTCACCACACAGTCAGGAAGCCTAAGACCCCTGCATTGAAAAGGTTATGATTTAATCTTTTTAAAATACAAGTCAGTAATAGAAATTTGGTGAAACAATTATATTTGACATTGTAAGGATGAGTGTGATGTTTATTACAGTCATACATAGTAGGTACCAGCATCTGCCATAATCACATCAAGAATATATAAATGAAAAACTGCAATATAAGAAAAAAGCTAACATTTTAGCAGACTAAAACCTATGTGAGTAACTTTATTGGAGAAGTTAATTGTTCTGGGTGCACACCTAACACTTTGCATAATTAATTCTCAAATACAAAACTATGCAAGTTGGAAAAACAATGAATAAAAATAAAAGCATCATAATTTATGAACACCTTGTACCAGTAATAGTCAAACAAACATAACAGCATCTTGGACTGATAAGATTTATTCAGAAGAGTCCCCTTAATACTACAGGGACTTTTTTACAGTAAAGCTTCTAAACAGTAATGGTAGAATAATATTCCATAATAAACTACATGAGGTTAATTAATTTTGGAGTCTAAAATAGTTGCATTTCTATTCTTTGCCTTCTTGTATTAACAAAAACAATCTGGAAGGATCTGAAAAATTTTAATCTAAAAATGTAAACTTTGATTTTATGCCTTTCAAATAATTTGTTACTAATTTAATATGACATATACAATTATAGTCCTATCAGATATTTAAAGAATTTTGTGAGGTTTTAAATAGCCTGACAATTTTCAGCAGCTTGTCATCTAATACCATGGTGTAGTCCTCACTGTTTCCCACTTCCCCATAAGCTGCCTGAGTTTCTCTCACATGAGACAAGAACCCACACTGTAGGTTGGCTTTTGCAACCAGTTATGAGTTGTTGTGGTGGGTTATGTAAGGTGAACAAAGGACCTTGCCAGATTCTTAATTCCCCACTGTTTCTGACAATATTCTCAAGGCAGGCAAAAGTCAATTCTTCATGCTGTGTTACCTTGCTGTGTTACTCCAGAAGAGGGACACCTGAAAGAATCCCAGCAGGACACTGATCTATTCCAGGCAGAGCCCATGGGGACATGGGGCAATTCATTCTCCTCAGACCTACTATTCCAGGCTTTCTTCAGACCTCTGTTTGATTTCAGCTCAATTCAGATTCAAGTTTGGAGTTTTCCCTACATGGGCACAGCAGCTAACAATTTTAAATGTTAAAAGAGGAAAAGAATTAGGAAAGTCAGTGGTGTATCATCAGATTATTCAGCCACTGTGGGGAATGTGGAAGGAGAGTCAAATTGCCTGTTGAAGTTTAATCTGTGCCTTGATCAACCTTTGCTTTGCCACTAACACTTCTGCCACCTCCAGGCTCAAGCAGCCAATGTCAAACATTACCTACTGGATGTATTTGAAGCAATGTGAACAGGACTACTCTGAACCTGAACTGCAAAAAAAATCTCAATTTCAGTAAGAGACTCTGTATTGATTATCATAGAAAGCATTTATTGATATAAATATTGTGTTATTCACAAAATAGAGCAGCAGCAATGACTTAAAATACTCTTGTCCTGCATTCTGGCATATGGGCCATCTCAGTTTGACCTGCACCACCTTCTGTGGGCCACATTTGGAGCTAGATCAGGAAACTGACGCAGACTGAATGAAATCGAAAAAATAAATAAATTAAATACTAAAGCTAGATCAGGCCAAAAAATTCTCCTTTTGCCATATTTATAGCAAGAGTACATGTTGCATCAGAGCTAACTTTCAAAACTCCTCAAAAAACCCACCTTTCCTCAGTTTTCCATTTTCTTTAAATAACTTTTATACTGTGCATTTTATATGTAAGAAAGGTATTTTGAAAGTCTCTTGTTTTTAAATATATTTTCCTTTATTTTTTAAGAACATTTGTCCTGTATAGGCAACACCCTGGGATGAGTAAATTCAGACAGTTGCTGAGCTAACTTCTGCCCAGGTTAGACATCTCTGGGGCTTTGGGTCTGTATATGTACTGCTCATTAAATGCAGTAGCCATATAAATGCTGGTTCATTGTCTCTTGAAGCATTTATCTAATTCTCAAGAAAACTCATGAAGACCAGCTACACTTTGTGTGACTGACAAAATGAAACTTATCCTTTTATGATTAATCTTATTATCTCTAATAATGGCTTTAAAAGCTGTTGCACAAATAAATATAATATAATAATAAAAATAATAAAATAAATATAATAATAAAATAACTCCATACGGCACATCTTAATCCCAATTTAACACAACCTTCTAGTAGGAAAAGAAATCCTATTAATTTATGATAACTTTGTGATATACAGGAAAAGGTGTTGTCCTCATTCAAATCCTTTTCTTAAGAACTTAAGAACCTAACTTAAGACCTAAAGAGGAATAGAGAATATGGGCAAATCTGCAATGCAGTAATCCACAGGCATACCAAGCACTTCTGTGAAATTTTAGCCCAAAACATAAACTTTACATTTGCTGTGTGAAGTTGTCACAGACTTTTTGAGCATTGATGCCATTGACTGCACCCCTAGTGTCGCTGTGTTACAGGTTTACCATAGCTAAAACTATTTCTTTGGCTGTTTAGTATGTGAAGCATGAAAGCTTTATTGCTACCATCTGCATAATTTTGTGCACATTTATTCTGCAGAATAGTAAGCTTAAAGTTTAAATGAATCTTTGGGAGACTTTGATCTGGATTTGATTTTGACCTAACATTTTAATTTCCAGTCAGACTTATTAAAACAGCAGGAAAATTATTGGCAAATTTCTACATTTTCCACTTTATTTAAGTTTTACCATTAATAGAAATTATTAAAATTTCATGTAAATTTACAAAAATGAAAAATATTGAGATGTAATCTCTTTCTGAAAAAAATTGAAAGTTTTAAGATCACATTTCCATTTCTTAAAATCTTTTCATTGCATTCCTAATTTGTAACCTAAATTACCTAAAAAACTTTGACAACAGAATTACCTCTTAGCAGGAATGAAAGGGGACAAGTTAATCTCTTTTGCACACAAGCAAGTTAATTTCTTTTATATACAAACAAATAAAAATCTAGAACCAAATAAAACTTTCTCAGCTACAGTTCTTAGAGACAAGTAATTTTGTCACTTTTCCCCTGCCTCCCTCCAAGGAAACAGGGAGATCATTAATTCTACAGTCAGCAGATGAAACCAGTTAGTCTGACTTCAGACCCTACTGATCACATCCCTTAGTAAGAGACTACCCCAGCCTACAAAAGATATATCACTTTTCCTTTCTTACTAGGAATAAGCAGTCAGGCCAGAACATTATTCCTAATACAAACATGCATTTTTAGTTTGACCATGCACCTCTGTGAATATTTTGATCCAAAATACATTGCATTATAAGGAAGGGAACACAGAGCATAGAGTCAGTAATGAAAGCTACATATTATTTCTACCAATACGACTTTCAAATTACAGTGCCATGGATTTAACCAGTCACACCTCACAGCATCGCAGAATTACAAAACAGGAACAATCCTTGCTGTAATTTAATTTAAAAGAAGCATGAAAAAAAAAAATTTCAGAAAATAGTGCTTCTCCCGACCAAAATCAAGACTACAAATTGGAAAAAGCAGTCTTGCTTCCCTGAAACAGTTAAACAGTAAACAACTGCTAATCTAGAGACTTTACAGCACACTAATTCAGCAGCTTTCAGAGTCAGATTAAGAAAGATTTTAAGGACAACCACTCAAATTGTAGGATCTGCAGATTGTAATTGTAGGATCTCATTCTGGGCAAATGGTGTAGAGAGGACAACAAGAAAGAGAGGGAAGAAAAGCAAGAACACCCCTAATAAATAACATTCAGAAGGGATTGACCATGCAGTGTGTTGTCATGATGAATCAAACCCATCTATCATATGGTCACTTTACATACAGCCTTCTATAAAGATTTTTATAAAGAATGTATCCTTTGACTTGAAGTTTATTTGAGATGGTGCATTTCTGTGGATCCAAACCTGACATTGATTTCTCAGCAACCTATGTGATATGGAAAGCCACTTCAGCTACAATACTAAAAAATGGTATTTTGTCACATGGTATTACTAAATTCTCATGGAAGAATGTGTGAGAGCTCTTTAAAATGCAAGATTCACCACAGGGGAAACAGCGGTTAGCTCTGCAAAGGAAAGAATGTCACATGGCTGAACACATTCTCTCATTATTCCCAGAAGCTAAAAGAGTAGCTAGAGGCAGAAAACTGACAATAATTATATTGCCTAGAAACTGACAGCATACATAAATCTACTGTATTAAGCCTTTACTCATTGATTTACTTTCCAAAGCTCATTTCAGCATTAGCCCAGAAGTAACACTGTGCAAGGCACTGCTCTTCAGTTTAAGGGAAATTTGGGTAAATTTTTCTTCCACATACTGTGATAATTAACGTTTTGTATGGTTGCTCTCTCTATCCTGTGGCAACCTGAATTGCCATGATTTTTGACTGCAATTTTCCTCCTTAGTAGATTGTCAGTAATACATGAAACAGAAAGCAGACATGCTTAAAGGAAGAGTAATTCAGCCCTTGTTGAAATTGTTATATTTACAGCAAAAGCCTGAAGTGACAGCAAGACAGCTATTCAGTCCTGAATGTCTGTTTATGTCAAATCACAAGAGCACAGTGCAATCAATCTAGACCCGGGAGGACCTTTTACTGAACTAATTTTGACATAACACTGGAAAATCAAAAATCAAAGGTGTAACTAAGAGGGAAAAATAAAGGTTGGCTATGCTACAGAAAAAGTGTTAACATGGTACTGTCAGAATGGCACATACATGTTCCTGAAATTACCTAAAAGGCCAGTAAATTTAAAGAAAATAACCTCCCTTTAACACCCTGCACTATTACTGGTCATTCAGACACTTACTGTAGAACATCACTCACTGGTGGGTCCCTGGATAGAGCAGGGAAACAGACAAGCCCAAGTGGCAGCCAAGGGAAAAGAAAACCCATGTTTTAAACTTCCCATGTTTATGAAATCAGCATTGCTGTTTTGCTGCCATTGCTTGAGTAAACATCATGCCTTTGGTATAAACAGATGACAAATGCAATTAGAAGTCTGGAAAGATGTTCTATCAAATCAACTTATTACTTATAATGATTCTATTATTTGCAGATTTTTGTACATATTTTCATCCATTTACTTCATTTTGGATGTCTAATTATTAATATGGTACCATATCACAATGATATTTCAAAGTCAGAAAGAATATTAAGAATAGAGACTTCCATAGCAACATCTACTGCATATAGTACACTACCAAGTAAAATGTGTAATTTTTGGAGTGATGAGTGTTTTTTCTTCTATAGGTTTTGGGCTATACTGTCTCCTTAAAATAATGTTAACAGGTTTGCATATTTCTCACTGCACAGGTATTCAGTGTTATTTGACCTCATAATCAAGAGGAAGGAAAAAAAATTGAAGTCATTTCAGTATCAGATAGTTTCATTTTTTTAATGAATAGGGAGTGATAATAGCATTGTCTCTTTAATTAATCTATCCTATTAAATGGTTCAAAAAAACCCTTGCTTTTGCTCCAATTAAACTAACTTTTATAGACCATTCATTGATAAACTCTACTGTTTCAAAGTTTTCTAATATACTGTCAATTAAATATTTGGTTGGGTATTACATGCATGTTGCCTAAGGGTTGTGAGGAATAAGAAAATCTCATATATATTTTGGTTTACTTTTCTTAGAATAAGTTATCCTACTTAAGTATTTCAAGAAATTATTTTCTCCTTATCCTATATGGAAAACCTTTTAAATTAATTGACTAGGAAACAAGATTATTTTAGGTAGTGCATGTACAGACTCCCAGCAAAGCCAGTCAAAGCTCCTGCTTTCTAGCCCCATCACATACAAAGTCAAAACATGATCCTTGGCTACATACACCTCTCTCTATATAATCACAGAGGTACTGTTTATATATATATATACATATATATAGGAAGGGTAGTGGTGAAGAATTTAGCTGAAGAATCAGGATCCCCTTGTTCCCCTCACTTGTTCTGTCACCATGTGCTAGACAGGCACACAGCCTTGTTCAGGTTCTAAACAACTACCTTCTCTTGTTGGCTGAATGGTGCCTATTAATTCTGGCTAAAACTCTCCCTTTTTATTCCAATGCTTCTTGAAAATGAGTATAAAATAAATCTGTCTACCACAAGGAGAGCAAAAAAACCATTCCTTTCTTAAGAATATTGAAGGAAGATTTGTAAGTGGAGAGGTAGAGGGTGAGGAGAAATTCTTGTGGTGTAATGTGTTTGAATCCTTTTTGTCTAGGGAGATTCTACAGGTTTTACTCCATTAATCCCTTCTACTAGAAAAAGCCACCCCCTAATATCCACTCTTACCCATTCTTTCCTCACTCATCCTTTAGTCAGGTTCCTTAGTCCCAGCTCTGCCCAGTCAAAAAGAAAACAAATCAATGAGAAGACAAGTGGGTTTAGAATCAGTGAAATAAAAGCCCTATCTTATGAAAAGCTACAGCAGCCTTCTGCAATCTTCACTGGATTATTCTGACAGCACTGAACAGCAAAGAAAATTATGTACATTCAGAGAATATACAGAAACCCCTACTAACCATACTGACCCTGCTGCCACTTGAACAATGTCAGTGATGTTGGTGATAGAGGAAAAGGTTCACATAAACACTGGCAGGAGTACAAAGTATTAAAAAGGAATGAGGAGAGTTGGAACACAAGTTCATAGATCTTCTAGACAGAGATTACACAGCATTTTGCCACTGGGTGAATGTAAGAAAAATATATGTTTTATCTGGTGTGACTAAATTATTTTCTTAAGTTGGTTGTAATTTGGCACGATACAGCTATGTTACGTAAACAAAAAATGTTTATTCAGTGTTTTTGTTCTGTTTTATACTTAGCAGATTGTAAATGCACATTATCTTAAGATTTCATGCAATCCTTGGATTGTCAACATTCAGATAAAGAGTTGTTTTCAAAGACACAGTGGACTGGAAGGGAATTTGCATCCTATGTGTTGACGTTAATCAGCCCTTCTTCTATTCCATGAAGGGGGAAGCCACATCCTAAATATGATTAATCTTTTGAAATAAAAAAGAAAAATATCAGTAACTAACTCAAAAGACAAGTCTCAGCATTTCTTAGTAAACATGGGAATTTTTCCATCTGTTTCTTATAGAAAACCAAATTTGGTTTAGTCACAATTAAATTTCTTATTAAGTATTTACAGTTTTTACTGTAAATTTTAATTTTCTCCATTTCCTTCTTTTTTAAGGACGAAGAAAAAAGTGTATCCAAAAATTTCCTCATGTGTATTTTCTCACTGTTTTCTGCATTCAATATACGTTTACACACTAAAAACATTATGTAGAAGTAAAGGAAGAGGACAAGTTTTTTCCTATATGAAAAACAACTTTTGAAAGCTATTTGATAGTTTAATGTAATATACGTAAAAATAAAGTATCTTTTCTCCAATTTCACAAAATGCACTTATAATCTATTTACTACTTTCAGTCAGCTTAAATCTCCTCATTACAGACTTAGCTATAAAAAAAATAGGAAAATTCCATTCCATTAGTGCTAAAATAATCTAAACTGGCTAGTAATTTTGCCTTAAATCAAGCCTTTCAGACATTACAAAGTATTAAATTACCTTTTCCCTAAATGAGCTTTTTAAAAGCATCTGATCCTCCTCATGACTTTTCTTTCCCTCTTAAAATAGACTGCATTTTAATTCCTCTGAAAAGAGAACTTCCTTTGGTAGATCAAGTTAACTACTGAACATAATTGCAGAAAAGAGATGTCCAGACCAGAATACCCACTGTGCATTAGAGATAAACAATCAAATCTTCAAAATAAAACTTGAAACTTTTTGTGTCAATTTGGGTGCATGGATTCATCTCCCTTTTGAAATCTTTCAGTACACATAGGATTCTGCCATTTTGTTTAAATTATTTAGAGAATAGCTGCTAATATGAAAAGTAGTGATTTTATTTTTGCAATGATACCAGAACCACCACGCTAAAAAATTTGATTAAATCCTTGTCAAAGACTTCTTAGGCTTGGACTTCTAAGAAACCTTGGCAGGAAACTTCTTGCTTTGACTTTTGTATAGAAAGCCAGTGAACCTTCAGTCATGAATTATAGCTTTGAAATAGAGTATATGCATCATAGTGTATGTAAATCAGTTCCCACTTACCCCTGATAGTCCTTTGTTTGCCTCCCTGCGTACTTTTACTGCCACAATATATAAATTCATGTCTTGGATGGTTTTAATGGATAAGCAAATGCCTATAGAATGACATCTGATAATTAGCAGATTACATCCATAGTTTCCTTATCCTGTGTGGTAGTTTCTGGCCATGGTTGAGGGATTGGAACTAGATGGTCTTTAAATTTCCTTCCAACCCAAATCATTGTACTTAAAGCTCATTTTAGTCACCAGTAACTAAACAATTAAAAAGAACCCTAGAGAAATCCTGTGGGTTATGGCTCTAGAAGGTAAGGGGAGGCCAAGACAGCTGGTCAATATTGAAGCATCACTTCCAGTGTATTCCAGCAAGCAAGAAATTGAGCAGGAGATCTGCATGGATGAGCAGAGAGCTTCTAGCAAATCTCAAATAGAAGAAAGAAATTTATGGGGTGTGGAAAAAGGGACAGGCCACATGGGAGAACTACAGGAACCTTGTATGCAGGGATCCTATGAGGAAGGCCAAGACCCACTTGAGGAATTCAGATCAGCAAGGGGTATCAGGAAGGGCTTCTATCAGTACATCAGCAGCAAAAGGAAGACTAGGGAAAATATGGAGCTGCTGCAGAATCAGATGGATCGTGGTGATGGAAGACACAGAGAAAGTGGAATTATTGAATGCCTTCTGTACCCCAGTCTTTATTGCTGAGGCTGGCACTCAAGAGTTCCTGTCCTGGTAAGAAAGGAATGCTAGAGAAAGGAAGACTTCCCTTTAGTCATAGACAGTTGGATTTGTGATCAGCTAGATAGAGTTAACACCCATAAATCCATGGGCCCTGATGGGATGCACCTATGGGTGCTGATGGAGCTGGCACATGTTGTTAAGACACTCTCCATCATTTTTGGAAAATCATGGAGAATGGGAGAGGTGCCTGATGACTGGAGGAATGTCAGTGTTACTTCCATTTTCAAAAAGGAAAAGGAGGACCAGGAAAACTACCTGGAAAATCCAGTAAACCTCACCTCCATCCCAAAGAACACAGGCTTAGAGGGCATTATAAGACTCACAGCATAGGCCGAGTTTACACTTACCTTTGTCTGACAAGGCTGTGCATGGCAGGGGCAAGAAAACATTGCTGCCTCTCTCATAGGGTATTAATAATAAGAGGGATCATTAAAAAAGTAACAGAGCAGTGCCTGGCTTTAAGGACCAGAGGCAGGAAACTTCGATACACTTCAGCTGTGATAGAAGGGAAACATCACTTCTTCATGACTGTAAACCATCATTCAAAACATCAGCAACAGCAGAAATATTTCATAGAGAAATACAAGAACATCCAGTAAATAATGGATTTTTCTAACTACTGAAGTTAGAAAGTTGGGGCTTTTTTCTGAATCCTATCTCCTGACCTTAGAAACACCAGTGCCCTTGTTGAGGACAAGACATGCTACCCAAATACAGAACAACTTCTAACTCCAGGGGCAGAGCAGACACACTGTTAGAATCAGATACTGCATGACCAGCAACAACATACTGCAGCAATAGGAATAACACAGAAATTTCTTAGAGGAGTCTACAAGACTCAGTGGTCTACGAGTTCTCCCATGGATATCGTCAATGTATCAGCTGTCTGTGCTCCCAACTCTGAAGTGTCTGCCCACACAACAATGGCTACTCCCTCCCCATTCTTGGACACAGAGCAGATTTCCTTTAAAAACCAATAAATGGTACCGATTGCACATCAGACATGATGCTTCATCACATCAGAATTTCTGTTTCCCTCTCCTCAGCAGAGAGAGCCAGAAACACATCTCCAAGCTGATGCTTCCCCCTCCCTGTGCAACTTTGCCCAGCACTCCACAAGGCAAGAATGAAACCACAGGAACACTACAGGGGCAGCATTGAAGAGACACCTGAAAGCCACTGATCATAGGGGTTATAATGGCTGAGCAGAATCAGCAAGAAGAACATCAAGTAGTTTAAAGACTGAAAAGACACTAATTTCAAAATTATTGCAGTTTCTCAGGATCAGAACTGGTTCATAGGTGTGTCTCCTGCCTTGGCTCAGAGTTTCTGTCTGAGTTCACAGTCTACAGGCAATGAAGATCCTGTGCTCCCCTTTATGTGGTACTTATTTTTAACCTGTGCTTTTCATATCTGCACTTATTTCTTTCCTTCAGATGAAGTTAAAAAAAAGTGAGCCCTTCCTATATAAACAGTTTGCAATTAAATTTGTAGTGTGTGGGAATTCCCCACTTTCAAGTTAAAATCTGAAAAAAATTCAGTGATGCCAATTTATTTTGCTTTTTTTCTTCCTCTGTGTGTCTAACACACTACATTTTTAGTCCTTTCTGCAGCCAGCTACAAATCATGTGGCTGACAGTTAAATGGCCACTCTGAAGATGTTGTCTGATGTTGCTGAGGCTTTGGTATGCCCCGGGATGTAGGTCACTGTTAGTGCACAGCCTTTCTCATATTCTTTGCTCCCATGATGCATTTATATGATGGTGCTTTAATGTGACACTCTTTCAAAATAGAAGTCGAGAGATGTAAAATCTGTTTCCTACATAAATTATTTTAAATCTGTAATTTCCATGACTTGACATCTGCCATCAAATGAATATATCTTGTTGTTTAATTCTCAAGAGAAAGGCAGATTGTTGCTTTCTCTACTGCCAGCACTCATCTCATCATCTTTAAACAGTCTTATTCCTGGTTTCCAGAGGTGCAAAAGAGACGTGTAAGGAGCAGAGTGTTGTGGGGGTTTTACATAAAAAACTATTGGAATGAAGAAAGCTCCTAGGATTAGCAAGGCTTGCCCCTCAAGTCACATGTGGTCACATCGCAAAATACTTATAAATTTAACAAGCTCCACCTAGTAGATGGGACAGTATTTTACCTCTCTCTAATCCCACTGAAAAAGCTGATCCAAAACCTCATAGATCTAATGACTGGAACCTTATTCTAATTTCTAGGTTGATCCTGTCTGTTTAGTAGCGAAAAAAAAATGCAAAAAAATATAAGAACTAGTGTATTACACCACAGCCAAAATCTAACTGTCTTGGCATTTTGTTTCCAACTGTGAGCAATGTAGGCCACTTCGGGAAAGAATTTTAGAATCAAGCACTAGAAGTGCAAGGAAGAGAGAAAGTTGTGCCAGAAACAAGCATGCTAACTTGAGACACTAATTTCCAACTGCAACCAAAATAAAAATTAACTGAATAAGCATATTTTCTTTGGTCCTGTTCCTTTCTGAACACTCTGAGCCTCTGAGAGGCAGATAAGATTACAGGTGCTTTGTTATCATTTTTTTAAAAAACTGTTTTTAAGTAGAGTAAATATCTCAGGCTGAACCTTGACCTATGATGCATGCACTTTTGCCATATCTGAGTTAATTTAAAACTAGTCTGTATTCCAGTTTGAAACATCTGACTTGATTGGGTGACAATGAATGTCACTAAATCATATTCAGGGTCTATCAGAACTTCACGACTGGTGGAAGTATATGTTTTTGAAGATGTTTGATTTTGGCATGCCTAAAATTAGTGCCAGTGGCTAAAAAGAGGCATAGATGGAACTACAAGACTGCTAGAATCTGATTTGAAACTTGCAAGATCAACTTTTTCTATCTTATACCAGTTCATCTGACAAAAAACATCCGATTAGCCAAAAATCTACGAGTGAAATGTTTGATTTACCAACACTCATTTTTTAGTGAGTGGAAGACAAGTTGGCTTTTGAATACTGGCTCCAAACCTTTCCATAGATGGGGCTCTTGACAGAGTAAGATAGATTGTGAGTAACAACAAACTGGACATTTTGTAGTTTCACTTTCACTGCACTTGCCATGAAACATTTTATAACTTCAGGCTATTAAGTTAGAAGCAGTGGGGAACATTCAGTTCTCAGGGCAGTGAGAACTCTAAATGCTAGCTTCCATGACCAATGCAAGCTCTGAAGCATTCACAGCTACATTCAGTCTTACCCCATGTGATATTTCATACAAGTTATCTGAATGTCTTCTGAAAAATGGAAAGTACTGAAAGAAGACTGAACGTCATCTCTTAACATTCTTTAAAATAAAATGTCCCAAAGTTGGGCATTATCTTCTCTGTAAATTATTGTAAGAAAGACTTAGCAATTGTAATTTTTTTGAGTAACAGAAGATGCTGAGTGAAAAGAACCACATTTTTAATTTCAGCAGTGATGTTCCAAGTGTTCCATCTCCTGGTACAAGCAGAAGGATTTAGAATGCAAACTTGTTTGTTTCCCTAGGTTCAGTGAAATCACATCATATATGTTAATCTAAATCACAACTTATGCCACCAATAAATACTTGATAGTCTTTTAATATTAATTTTGTATGGTTGGAGAAGGCTCCCATCAAAACAGCAGGCTGTTCTGAAAAACAGACAGTGTAATTCATGATTGTGGGAGGTCTTCACTACCACAAGGAGAATCATAGAATCATGGAATGGCCTGGAAGAGAAGGGTCTTTTAAGACCACAAAGTTCTAACCCCCCTACCATGGGTGGGAACACCCTCCACCAGACCAAGTAGATCAGAGTTTCATCCAATCTGGCCTTGAACATTCCAAGGATGGGGCATCCACAGCTTCTCTGGGTGACCTGTTTCAGCACCCTCATCCTAAAGAATTTCCTCTTAATACCAAAACCTACTCTCAAAGTTTGAAACCATTCCCCCTTGCCCTATCCTCAAATGCTCTTGTAAATGGTCTCTCTCTGCACCTTTCTTGCAGACTCCCTTTAGGTGCCAGAAGGGCACAATTAGGTGACTCCAAAGCCTTTTTTTCCCTGTGGATGTGACCATACAACCCTTCCTTACCCACCTAACAGTCTAAACAGAGGGTTTTTCCTGAGGTTTGCAATACAAGATAACCTCGTTTGTTCAGGAAATACAAATCAGAAGTTAAAATTTCATCTTTTCTGATGGAATGGGTGTATTTTTTCTATCACCTGGCTGATAATTTCAACTGTATTGGACATCGAGCAAGTTAGTTGATATTTTTAATGACTGCATAAAAAACACGTGGAGTCTTGGTTCCCTGAACACAGAAAGAATCAAGAAACAGAAGAAATAGTTTGCTAAAATTCATGCTTGTTTTAGCTAATTTTTAAATCAAATTCACCTCTCTCAAGTGGTTTTTTTTTCCCTCTTGGACATATATCCACGATTTCCTTCTTTACTTAAAACATTGGTCCTTGTTATCTTCATACAAATCCCTGAAAACTAGTGCTAGTACAACTTTAGGTTTGCTTTGTTGTTCAAGATAAAAACAGGGGCATTGCACAGCTCCACTTCTTGCCATATACTGGTGTTCTGGGCTTCTATTCTTACCTTCAATTTGAAGAGTAATCCCTTCTTTCTCATGTCCATGTTTGTTCTTATTTCACTCCTCCATTTTATCCCAGTCTTCAGTATCACCATCATCCTCCAGTACTGTTCCTTCTCATTCTCCGTCAGAACAGACTGTGCTCTAAAGCTCTAGCATAACTTCATCCACATCAGAGACCCTCTCTTGTTAACACTTCCACTTTGCTCAGCAATCCAAAGAAATCTATAATCACAGTGGCTGGAACCATGCCTCACATAAAGTGTTTTTGACTGAGATCTCAAAAAAATGAATAGAAACATTAAATTTAACAATGAGTAAGTGGAACAAAACTACTTAAGATCAATCCTTCTCTTTTCCTGCTGAACTTCAAAATTATACTGTAAATGCCATCCTCTGCGAAAAAGTATTATAGCAAAAAACCCCTAATTTTAGGAATTTTCTTAATTATGACATGTTCAGCCACAGTCAGAGTCTCTGCCTGAAATCCACATAATGCAGCCATACACAAAGGAGTTGCTTTAACCTTCTAACAATTGTGAAATGGGAAGTTAGACAAAGCAGAGGTGTATCCCCTTATCTGAAATGCAGTGGTTTTGGCAAATTACTAAGTAAAAGCTCAAGAGCTGAGGACAAAATGTTAATTTGAAAACTCAGCCCCCACTGGAGATGACCAGTGGACACTTCAAGAGTGACAAGTCCTATTTTGTAAGAATTTTAAATAGTATTTCAAAAGGTATCAGATCCTCATGAAAAAATTAACTATTACATTTTCTGAAAATTCAGCACCCTCACTGTTGCTCCCTACTGTTATTCACCTCTGTTACTTTGAATACACCTATTTCTTTTAGCCCTGGTGACCAGGGGCTGCAGAAACCACATGCCTGAGCACACTGCAGTGCTGCCTAGGTGCCTGCTGTACCCAGTGCCCACCAAGGAGCCCACAGCTGGGAAATTGTCCTTGCCCCTTCAAACATCTTTCATGCCATCTCCTGACTTTACAGGCAAACACCACTTGGCCCTTCCTAATAACCACCAAGAAAAAATGCTTAAGTGCATACATGACTGCGTGCCAGCTAAACAGTTCCTACGTCATTAATAACCTGTCCTCCCCACTCCATTTATCCTGCACATGATGTCCATGTCTTTTTCTACAGCACTCAAGACATTTATATGCTACGCATGACTTATGCCCTTCTTCTCTACCAGCAGAGTGAAGACAAACCCCCTCTGCAGCAGGAACATGGTGCCTGGCTGCAATCGCATCAGATGAGCCCTCAACCCACCCTCTGGTGAGGTGGCAAGAGCAGGGGCACCAGGGGACAGAGCAGCAGGAAAACCAGCAGGCAAAGTGGAGGAGAAAACCATTAGAAGCACAGCACCTCAACCTCCTACGCTGCCTGACACCTCGCTGAGCAAATTTGGTCTGAGAGACGGTATGCCACAGAGGAAAAACAAGGGAAGCTGAGACTGGGGAAGGGGGAGGATACATGTATTTACATGTTTGTGTGGCCTCATATTGCTAATAGCATGGTTTCCCTATATGCTAACGATACAGATGGTGTAAAGGCTTGCAGGCTAACACCTTGGTTAGAAGAGAGGCCTGAATTTACAAACAGGAAGTTTTTGGGGGGCTGTAAAGGAAATGACAATATGGTATTCACAAAATTTAGTCATGTTAAAGCTATTTATCAGGTAATGTGAATAAAGTAAGTAATTAACCCCTGCTGGATTATGGACTGATTTTTTTTATTAGTGTGAGCATGTATGCATGACGCACTTAGGGCTACCCAGGATATGATTCACAGATTTTGAAAACTAGGAGACAGTTTAGGTATCTGGTCATTGTTCTCATGGAGGGAGGAAAAAAAATCTGGACATCGGAGCATATGAGAAGGATCTCAACAACTGGGAAAAAAAAATCTTCCTGGGGCCCCAAGAGACCCTTTTCTTTCAGGTGATATTTGTGTATGGTCTTAAATAAAAAAGCTAACCATCATACTAACTCATATTGGTCCAGAACTTACTATGAGGCCCATTTCTTTTATTACCTCAGCCCTGTACACTGAGATGTAAGGATACCTTGATAGAAAGAGTAATTGGTTTGTTCAAAATTAAAATCAAAAAGGTATTTTTAAATTCCAGCTATGATAGTTGTGAAAAATTAATGCCTTTTGTACTGGAAAGAAAATATCACTACATACTACCAGATACACAGGTAAATGATATCCAAACTACGAGGCTGAGGCAGTCTTTGACGCAGCAGATCATCTGCAAATCAGCAAATATGACCGGTGGTAACAAAGGAATACCCGACCGCTGCCTGTGGTCACAATTTTACATTACGTTCAATGAACAAAAGAGATATTTTGAGCTTCTGTGATTGTACCCATTGAGATAACTGTGTTTTATTCACATGTTCTGATGAATCAATAGATCTCAATGCACTATAAAAATAGTCTCATAATTTTGGGACATGAGGCACGGGTGCAGAAATGTATTCAGTCTTCCACCAGACCAGTTCCCAAAGCAGGAGCAGAAACCAGGGGCTTCAGTCTTAAGGTTTTACTATCCTCTCCATTTGTAAGAACATCCTGGTACGTACTTAGAAAGTGCTAAAAAGGAAGTTCACACAGGGAAAATACTAAGATTAGTGCTGTAGTTCATATTTACAGAAGGCACTGGATAATGAATATTAAACTATAGAAATCACAATTGTGTGGCTTGCTACTTTTTGCTCTCTCCTAAAAAGCTTTTAAAAAAATAATTATCCATTCCTTCATTTCACAGGCAAAGGAGTTAAAACTTTAATACTCAAAACCCCATAGTAATTAATTTCTATGTCTCCAAAATCCACCTCTTTGTTAATACCAGTCCAGTCTGAACAGTTACTGGCTTTTTTGCTTGGGTTAGGAAATTCTTATTCTCTTACGTGCAGTATAGCAGTTAAATAACCTGTTTCTATTCACACTGTGTCCAAGCTCTTAAAGCTGTTTGAAGAATATTGTCATTCCACTTGCTGATAACACGTCAACAGCAATGGTGCACTCTGCTGTGGGACTCCCTTCACAGCCTTGGTTTCTTTTGTTGTTGTTGTTGGGGTTTTTTCTGTGTGTGTGTCTGTGTATTGGTGGTGGTGTTTGTTGAGTTTTGTTGCAGTTTTTTGGTTTGCTCTGCTTGAAGCTGATGGAATGGTTTCTGGAACTGTTATATGGAGTAGGCTGCATGTGCTTGGCATGGGAAAGGCCAGAAATGTCGGATTGTGGGCACTAAGGCAAGAAACGGGGATGAGCCTCTCAGCAGAGGCTGTGGCATGGTTAAAAGCCTTGCTGATAAGATATTCCTCAGCAGCAGAGAAACCTCCCCAATCCAGTGGAAGTCTCTGCCCTCTACTGGCACTGCTGAAGATCAGCCTTGCTCAGCAGTGGGAGTCTGTGATCGTACCCCGAGAGCCCTCACAGACCGTGTGAGACCAGCCGTATTTATAGAGCAAATCCTTCAGAACATGGTGTTTCAGGAACTGCAAGAATAACAGAGAACTAAATCTTAAGTGACATTTGCTATTGACTTCTGCAGTGCCTTTCAAATGTCTGCCTACTTCTCACCTTGTTCAACACTGCAAGGGTTAGTCTGAAGCATCTCCACATGCTATTACAGTCCCCATCTGTTTTCTTCCAGTGAGCCAATACAAGGAAGACGAAAGATAATAAATGTTAATTCTTGTTGTGGTAGTAATTTTCATTCCACTATTTAAAAAAAAAAAAACAAAACCCACACTTGTTTAGCATATTTCAATGAAAGATTTCAAAGTGCAATTTTAGGTTACTGTAGAACTGGATGTACCAAATGACTCAGCTATTACTGTATTTGAAAACTTTTCTGTTTTCCATGGAAGTGGGGCATGACTCTAAATATTTTGTGTAAATTTTATTAGATTATTGGTAGAAAACTAACTTTCTCATGAAAATACAACTTTTTTTAGTGTGACAACATCTGTACATTCCCAAGTAAAAAATATGATAAATTCAGCTGCTTAATATATATATAAGAAATTAATAAATATTGCATCCCTTAAATTAAAGGAGGATAAGCTTCTAACTTCTGCAGTATTACATGCCACATAAATGCAAAATATGAGCAATTCAGAAATTCTCATCAACACTAGAGTGGAAATTATCATGTACTTATTTCTGTAATAAGCAGAAAGACATGCCTGCCTGACTGCGGGGGTTTGGACCAGATGATCTTCAGAGGTTTGGGGCTGATCCCTTCCAGCCCAAACCATGCCATAATTCTGTGAAAATCTTTACAAGACTAGTCCCCATTAGTAGTGTGTGGGCACTGCAGGGAGTTCATCCATATGGAACACACCCACACAAAGACACATCTCTGCTCCTCATTGCAGCATCACCAGACCTCTGGGCCAGCTGAAGGAACCAGGCTACCCAGATGTTTGCAGTGTCAGGGTGCCTTTTTCTCCTGGCCAATTAACTGAAATAAAGTTTGGAGAGATACAGGATGAAACTGGCCACAAAAAGCCTCGTTAACATCAAACTCCTCAGGTTAAATCTCTCACCTTTAGAAGCAAGCTTGACAGACACTTGGCTCATTGTCATATACTCACCTCTGTTTCCACTCTCCAGCTTCAATGTCATTTTTGTATCTTTCTGCTCATACCTGCAAACTGATGAAAGTTAATCCAGAAGTCCTGCATTCACAATTATGCTTTAACATTATTCAGTGTTTCAGCTTGGTAAAGGGAAGCCTTCAAATCTCGTCAATTTGTTGTGTGATAATTACCCCCTTTTCCAGAATAATTGAGTAGCACCCTAGAGTTTCATTCCCTACCAGTCCCTTGCAGTTTTTGTCTGTACTCTGAGCCTGTAGAAACTGCTGGTGCAGCAGCATCATTGCAAGCTTTTCACTTAAAATCAAAATCAGATTTGCAAATTGACAGTCCTGGACTGGTTTGACAGGACAGAAAAATTCCCCTCTACCTTTGCATCCAGCAAAACAAAACAAGTAAAGAGACAGTCATATCAAAACAGGTATTCTATGCTATAATTGGGGCACATGGTGAGCTTTTCCAGTGGGAAGAGGGGAAAGGCTTCCTGACTCATGCAGTAAATCCTTCCCCAACATAACTCTGAAATTATTAAAAAACAAAAAAAGTGCAGAAGGACAACATACACACAACTCTGCATATTTAATTGCTTTCAAGATGTGCCCAAAAACCCAAAAGTACTGATTCTGTGTAAATCTATGCTCAGAACAGGTAATGCTTGCACTCTTTATCTGTAGTGTATTTCCATGTAACATGGCTGGATTTAAGAGAACATTTGTCTCAGCTGAAGGCCTGCCTCTATGCATGGCTAGCAGATCTTCGGAACACATAGAAATGTATTTTATGCACCATGATCAAAATTGAATAAGTAAAAAAAATAAGTCCTTTACCCCAACAGAACTATATGTTCAATTAAACCAATTAAAATTTTATCAAGATATTGGGATTACAGTAATGGAGACAGCCCAGTAGATAAAACAATATGTATTTTATTTAGCACAAAAGTTCCATTTTCAAGTGCATGTATGCTTTTTTCTACTACTTTAGGGCACTTTGCTTTACGAAGAAGTCAAGAACCATCGTGACTAAGAGAAAGACATACTATTCATTTGACAGAATGACTGTTTTATCCTACAACTGTAGGCCTGAGAGCAGCTTATGAACTATAAGGCAAATTAGGAATTCCTTCTGAAGTGAGTAATCTGTATTCAGATTCATTAACTCAAGTGGAACGTTCACAAGAAACGGGTTACACAACTAAGACATGATATGTGACTGCAGTGCTCCCTATGGCTACAGCCAACATCATATGCAGGGCTGTGGTTATATTCTCAGACAGAAAAAGACAGAATACTGAAAGATTTACAGTAAGTTGCCAGAAACACTTACTGACAGAGAAAAAATTCCAACCATTATGTATGCAATTACATGACACAGGCACAATTCCCATTTCACAGAAAACAGGTAAGTTGCCATATAATGTTCAGAATTAGGACATCTACAGACTTTAAAGCCTGCAACTTTCATTTAGAGACAAGTTGGTATTATTTGGTAAACAAATGCTGAAAGCTCACAACTGACGGCACAGAAATATTACTTGAAATCTGGTTCCATTAATGGAAGAACAACAAACACTGGATACAGAAGACCATTCAAATTATATTGGTGGACAGATTTTCCACAACTTCTCCTTTGTTGAAGTTTCATCACTTTGAGTGACTGAAATCAAAGATGTGCTGCTGAAACTAGTTCAGTCTTCCCACCTGTAGTTATCACCTGGATTAGGCTGCCAGAGCTTGGTCGATCCTTTCCTGTTATCCAGTCATAAAAGGTTCTGTTTTAAAATAAATGGATAAAACAGGGTGAGGGAGGACAAAAGAATTACAACTACTATCAGGTATATTGACTGGAAGAATAAAATACAAGGCTATTACTTTTCCTTCTTTTCCTGCTGCTCTCTCCAGTGCATTCTATCTGATGTGATGTGATGTGATCACTGGATTCAGACCCTCAGAACTGGACAGAGGGCCCAGAGAAATCCAAGGGGCTTTACAGCAGACAGGAGTTCCAAAATATCTCGAAGGAAAAGGCCAGCAGCTTAAAATGGCAGAGTGGCTAGATTTTTTCCCAGTTAAAAAAATTTAGAAAAGGGGAAGGAGGAGCTACTTTAGTTGCCTTTATAGCATATATAAAAAAGAAATACAGCTTTATGGCAAGGATAGAGTTGCTAAATCCATTACTCTGACAATTGGCCATTACAACATTTTGGTATTTAACTGTGAAAGTGGTCTCAGTGGGAGGAAAAAAAAGCCTTAAGACATCCAAAACAGTGCTAGGACGGACACATTCTAGGCAGCAGACCAGGAGACTCCTTATCACAATGCAACATAATCATCTTCCTCAAAACAGACCATAGAGAGTGAAGTATATTTTACAAATCCTTCAACCCTTCTAATAGTGCAAACATAGCAACTGCCATGTTGGAACATCCCACTATCCAACAAGAGCTTCCAGGTCACAAAATTCAAGTGCCATATGGGAAAGTATTTCCTGCATCCTTCCCAAGATGCAGACTGTTGCCAACAAATGCTGATGCTGCACAGTGATATTTTCAGTTTTCAGAGAACTGGGGTTAAACTTTAGGGAACTAGAAACAAAACAAACCAATAAACTGAATTCTCCTATAAGGATAAATTACTTAAAAGTTAAACTTAAGAAATTAATTTGCAACACTGCAACATCTAGCTAAGCTGTCCCTGGAGCACAATAAATTAAGGATCTTTTTCTGAACATTTTCAGGCCAGCTAAATTCAATTGATGGGGACTGTTGTAAAGAGCCTCATCAGACAACTGCAGAAGCTTAAACTGAACAGATGCAACTGCGTAAAATCATTTCCATGTCTGGAACTCACTTAAAAAAAAATTACAAAAAAGGAAATCTGATGCCAGAATTAGACTATTCTCTGAACAATTACCAATAGGTAAATTCAATTCCACTGTCAGTTCTAAAAGACTTAAAATGTGAGTTCACCCTCAGCAGAAACTCTGGTACTCTCCATCACATGGCAGAAGGCAATACTCATGCTGCACTTTCTCTAACCCTTAGGAAAGAGTAAGGCAGATAATCTCAGCCTGCCATTGTGCAAGCTACAGTTGAAGTTTCAGCATTTTGCAGGACAAGGTTTTGCGGATAGTAAAAAGAAAATTCTTACTAAATTTTTCTGAACAAGAGCAGAAATGTTGCCAGTTGAAAGAACTGAACTAACATGCCACAAACTGGGCAGTAAAACCTGTTTAGAAGAAAAAGAATCCCACCCAAGGTGACATGCTTATTTGCAGTTTATCTTTAAGCCAGGTGTCTCCTGCACCTGCTGTCTGCAATTTAATTTGTCTATGGGCTTTAGGAAATTCTCCAGCTTCCAGCTGCTTAAGGCTATCTTCCTTGCTGGAAGAGAGGCTGAAGTTGATGGAGTTAGGCTAATTTTCACCAGTTAGGAGGCCTGTGTAATTAAACTCAATGTGATTTAGAAAGATACACAATAAGATGATGGAGGAAAAAAAATCCATGCAAATCCAAGGCAGCTCTTTAAAAAGAACAGGCATTGAGATGCAGCAGCAAGAGAGACAGTGAGGAACTGTTTAGTTATCTCAAAGATACTCACTCTGCAATGAATTCTAAGGGTGTCCAGGAGCTGTAATCTGCATCAGGCATTGATTTCCTGTTTGATGGTGTATCTAAGGTAACCCTGTGATTAAAAAAGATAAGCCAGCCTTTTATTTATAGATCATATTTCTGATGAGCACCACCTGCTTCAATTCACTGCTGTAATATGTGCTTGACTTTTACATCACGTGGTATGGACTACCCTTGCCTCCCCCCTGTGTGTTAACAGAATACAGTCACTAGTTTCAGTGTATATCCAAGGCTCCAATTAAGAATCCCCCGGCTTCCTGGCTAGCTGAAGAACTGCCCATTGGAGCCATACTCAGCTTGCAGCTCCCTTCCCACCTCTCTCATGCAGATGGGGAATGGCAGTAATAAGGTTGTGCACACGTACTGCACAGCACACATGCACTACATCCACTCTTTCGAGAGACTAAGTACATAAATACAGGAAGTTTTGACTTCAACAATACAATGACATTAAAGGGTTAACTTCCCACAACTCCCTCACTGAAATGCTGTTGACAATCCAAGGTACATTTACACTCTCAAAAATTCACTTAAGAACAGAGTTTTGCATGAGAACTACATGCACAAGAATCCCGTGATCTTGGCATCTGCCTATAAAGCTCTCTAGAAGGTGGTCTCAATTATCCAAACACATTTAATGCCATGCCTGTCTGACCTGAAGAAGTGTGTTAAGAGTGTGTGTGAGGAAATCAAAAGCAGAGAATTCAGGCAGTGTATCAAATCTCTGTACAGAACTCTTCAGTCTTCCATTTTGGGTCCTGACCTAGATATGGACCTGGCAAGAAAAATACTTCTAATTTTTGCAACAGAATTGATTTTAAAAAAATTAAACATAGTGAAGACCTACTAGGCCATCCACTGTTTACTAGCTTTCCTAACGAAAATGAAAGCAAGCTAAACTATTTTTGGTTTACAGGTCCTCAAAGTAACCTAATTTTACCGATAAAGCATAGGCATGCAGCACCTTCTGAGAAGCATCTTTGATCAAGTGAAAACCTGTCAAGTAATTCTTTGCCTTACTATTATCACAGAGCTAAATCTAAAACTTTGCTGAACAGTTCATCTGATTTTTACAGTTCTGTCTATACTGAAATAAAGAAATCATACATTAATGCATGGCTACAGTTAAACTGATGAAAAGTAAATCAAATTTTAATCCTAACATCCACTGCTGCTTTGCAAAGGCAAATAAAAGAACGTAACCATTTTTAGGGTGACTTGCATAACACTTTTTGTTCATCCAGTCATGATGCAACCTTCCTCAGTGAGCAGGTCTGAGAGGCTGTTTGTGTGCTGTGAACAGGCCATTGCAAACATATCTGTGTGGCTCTAGGTTACAGCAGCAATTAAATAAAACAACACAAGCAGAGACAACTAAGCAACCACTTACGGTAAAATGGCAACTGCAGCAGAACCAGATGGCAGCCCACTGCTGGCACCAGCCAAACTCTGACAAAGCTGATGCACTGCTCCTTTGGCCATGCCATAGGCAATCATCCCTAAAAATTAAAACCAGGCAAATTAGAGCACAATCAGAACAGCCCTCAATATCAGCAGTAACATGATAAAAACTAAAGACTGTGTGATGAATATTAAGACCACTTACCACAGACAGAAAAGAATCAGACTTTTAAAACACATTAAAGTATACATATTAAAAGAAAAAATATTATATTAATAGAAAGGCTTTAGTAGACATCCAGAAACTATCACAGAACTCAGTTAACTTAGCACTACAGAAATAAGCAGCTTACCAAGTCAAGCATGTTTAGTCAACGTCCCCAAATGCACCCTTAAAGGATGTGACCTACAGGCTATGTTTACAAATTTAACAGAGTAGGATGCTCATAGACTTTAATAAGGCACTCTTCTACTAATTTTCATCATATAACTAAGGTATTTGTGAGTTTGGACCCAAACAGATACAGTTCACTTCCTTCTCAAATCTGGAATTCACCTGGTCAGCATCCCAGGTCTGACAGGCCCTGTGGAGAAAGCTACAAAAAAACCCAACTCTCATGGTAGAAAATTAATAAATAACGTGCAGGGAAGGCAAGCTTCTTCCTAAAAACTGCTGCTTTCTAGGCAGCCAGCATTTAGCAGTGTAAGAGCAGAAGGAACCAGAGGATAAGACACACTGCTCAGGAACAAGATCAGGACAATCAGGGTGCTAGAGGTCTCAGATGTCTCAAGGCATGTATCTGTCAAGAAGTCCAGACACAGACAAAGTACCTAAGACAAAACATATTTTGTCTACTACAACTGAATGTCTATCTTCCTACCCATCTATACAGCTATTCAGCCCCTTTCCAATGTTCCTAATGAAGTATTTGAATATAATAGAAATACTCTTACAATGTAATTAGACATACTATATAATTTTTATTAGGAGGACCCATGGACAGTACCAGCTAACTTATTTTATTGTTATGATAAAAATATTCACATGTGCATCATATTCCTCTCTCAACTTGCATAACCAAACATTCTAAATCTTCTTAGAAACCTTTTCATGCCTGATACATTTCTCAGACATTACTCGCACTGCTTCTGTCACTGTTCATGTAATTTTCAGTGTTCTTCAGTTTGCATTATGTGAGGCAATAATTTCTCATAGGAAAAGGAAAATCTCAGTAACAGCAAACACGAAAAAGACTATTTCCTCCAGAACAGCTGGTTGTAACAAGGCTAATAAGGCATATTTACAAAAGTTGAGTAACAACTCTTTCCCAACTCTTTCTGATGTTAATAAGTTGCATGTGTTTGCCCAAAGCACTGCTCTGACTTTCAGAAAAATCTGGACTATCTGAAACCAGCTAGCTCAAAACTAAAATGATGGAAGGCTCATCACTTTGATTCCTGTGTTGTGGTCCCTACTTCCCAAGACCACCCAAACAAACACTGTGAGAGTCTGCCAGAATTCACATTTTTTTCATTTGTGTACAGACAGTCAGCAGTTCACTGTAAATTATTCATCTGCTTATTCTCAAAAATAAACCTTTTATCTTTGACTGTAACAGATGCTGCTATAAACAAAACAAGTAATCATTAACTAGAAAATATATAGAATATTCTTGCCCAAAAGGTTTCAGGCAAAGCTTTTGAGAATATTCATAAATTGTGTATGTTTCAAAATCTTAGTATCTGTGTCTTAAAAATATTGAACAAGAATAAAAGCTTGGGAAATAGGAGTATCTGTCTCAAACTTTCCTCTTGCTGCCTGTGGGCTTGTGTTTCAGTGCCTTCTTTTTTAATTTTAAATTGCTCCCAGATTTCTCCCTCCATGCAAACCAATATGGCTGAGGAGCAAGATTAAAAATCCAATAAAGTTCCTATTAAATAGCTAGCTGAGGACAAAGCCAACAGTCAACAAGCTTATCTATGTCTGAAGCAAAGACTGGAATCAGAACATGAACAGGACAAGCATGGTTATCAGCAGCAGCTGAGTCATCACCAACAGAAAGATTGGTCAGTTAAGGACTCTGTCTTTCAGAACACAAATAGGAAATTGAACGTTGTCTAAGCATTGTACTTACATTGCTGTGCGCTTCTCCTCTTCATTATCTTCCACACTTTTTTCTCTATCATATACTATCCAAGCACATTTCGCTAATGCATGTCAAATACTATTTAAATACTGATTTTATGTGCTTGCACTACAGCTTCAAGAGATTCAATACTGATACCTGTAAATCCACACTCTCCTTACACCTCTGAGCAGCAGGGTCCCATTTGCGCCCAAAAGCTATTGCTTCACAAACAAGAATGCTCAGACAAACAGCAGTCTCTAACTGCTGGTGTCCCTGCAGCTGTCATGCACAGCATTTTACCTGGGGTTCCAGATAAAGCAGCCTGAGCTCCTGTCAGAGTCAAGAGGCCACCTTCTTTCAGATGTTTTGTGGCAAGGTGGCTGGAAATAGTGGATGTCCAAACGCTCTGCTTCCACATCAGATCACAGTTTTTGTATAAAGCTGATTAGAAAGAGAATTAGTGAAATTAGCCAAAGGAAGAGTTTTAACTCTGATTTCCTCAATGTTACACAGAGTGCAACAGCACTATGAAAACATGCTTTCTACCATTTTCTACCTCTCCATTGTAAAATATTCATTTATGTCTTTTGTATCTCCTTTCTCTTTGAGCCTGTAACATCCAAACCAGAAGGGGAAAGAAAGAGACACACTTAACCAAATTTACTCCAGACAGAAAATAAGGCTATTTTTCTTCTTGTATCTCTACAGTAGTGGAAAAATCAAATATTTCATTATGAATATTACATCTTTAAAAGCATTTTTTTAATCTGAAGTGTTTTCTCTGAGCATGATTTTCTGTAGCATGATTAGGCAGAGCTTTTCCAATATCGTATTGCACAGTAAGAGCTCAGAGAGCTGCAGGAAGCAACTGAGGTTTTACACATAAAGCAATGACTTAGGAAACAACATCAATGCGTCTTTCGTAACTTGCCTGACCCAGGTAATCTCAGCAAAATCAGCTCATAGATAGCAATGCTGAGCTCCTTCAGAAAGCACAACAAAACTTTTTGATAAAAGTTAGTGCATCAATAAACATTACTGAAGAAACTAAGTGCTGCGCAAATTTAACAGAAAACAAAACTTCAGAAAAGCTATTTTCTACTTCTATGCTTTTGTCCTCTTCTGGACTCAGGAAGAAAGGTTTTTAAGGACTTCTTTCAGGTATCATTCATGTCTTCACCATCATGACTGTACCAAAGGCTTACACTTGGCTTTGGCGCTGCCTCCAGCCCATCCTCCTGCTACACACAAGATTGCATCCACCTTTTCTTCACCAAGAAGTTTTCCAACTTCTGCTGTCACCTTCAACACATAGAACAAGAACATACTGAAAACACTGGACTGATAAGGTAAACAGGTAAACACCACAAATACCTTAAACTTTTGAACTCAAAAACAACTGTGTTGAAAAATAACTACACATGAAAGTCAGATGAATAAAAGCCACAGAGTGTGTGCAGTCACTGAAAATAAATGATCATCAGGGCTGAAACACCTGACCCTTACCTCTGTTGTTAGCAAAAAGTATTACTGACTTGCTTTTGACAAGTTCTCTTCTGAGTATGGCATTGTTTAAGATGGGAAATGAAACTCCAGTTCTGACCAGGACTACTGGTGTCACTTTCGATGACAGTGCAAGGAAAACAGCTAAATAATAGCCTCTTTATTGCTTCTCTCTAGACAACCACCATCAGTTTGAGTCTGGCCACTAAATTTGAGCTTATATACTTTCAGATATCTATGATTTGTTCTCTTTCAAATATAAGACTTTGCAGCTGGTAATAAATGTATTTGCTATGACTTTTCTCTGTCGAAGTAAATAGCAAGCAATCCATCTCTCAACAAGTGAAGAAGAACCAACAGCTTTTGCAAAACCATATTAAAAATTGTATTGTAAACACTCTATGTTACTCTTCCAAAGCTTTAGGAGTGTGTAGATATAAACATCCATACTGGCTAAATATTCAGTATATCAGTAAAAGAAATTGGTTTGAAATTTAAAATGTAAAAAAATCTATCTATCAAGAATTAAAGCAAAATATTTTTTTAGGCTGGCTTAGATTCTCCCACATTCACCTTTGTGGAAACCAGTACATTCCCCTAGGGATCCCTTGGGGCTTAGGTTCATATGCTTTGGGCATGCCATCTACTAACTCACAACACATTTATAAGTTAGGGCATTTGAAAGAAGTGCTGCATTTTAAGATGTCCTTACCCATCTTCATTACAACTCACCTGGTTCAGTCTGTGACTTAAAAGTCAAGACAAAAACAAAGCAAAACTGCCTTATGCGCTGAGCCTCCAATATCCCAGATCAAGATCTTTCTGCGTATTCAGTTACAAGGAATTACAACAAATTCAAAAGAAGCGACGAGCAGAAGCTGAAGGACCTTGAGGTTCGCGGTACGGCCGCACGACCGCCACCGACCGCGCTCCTGCTTCCTGCATGGAGCCGGACGCATCCCTGCAGCCCCCCTGGTCACCGCGGGCGGCAGCGAAAGAGATGTACAAACGCGGGGAAGCTCCGTGCATCGCTCTGCCGAAGGGATGCGCACACCCGGGGAAGCTCCGTGCATCTCTCGGCCGAGGGGATGCGCGCACCCGGGGGAGGTTGGCCGGCGCACCGCTGCACCGCCTCACCCGGCACTGGCCGCCCCGCGCCCGACGCCGACCCACCTGCTCGGCCTGCTCGGGGAAGGAGTCGGTCGCTCTCACCACCACGTTGGCGCTGGCGTCCGCGTTCTCCGCCAGGTCGATGCTGGCCACCCACTGCCGCGGCGAGAGGAACGGCGCGTTAGCGGCCCGCGCCCCGGAGCGCCCGGCCCGGTGGGGCACGGCCGCTCCCCCGCGGGGCTCCCCACCTTGTCACCTCCCGGCCCGGCGCTTACCCAGTTCTTGGACTTGAAGTACCGCACGCACTGGGAGCCCAGCGCCCCTCTGCCCCCGTACACCAGCACCCTGCCCGCCGCCATGCCCGCTGCTCCTGCGCTGCTCTCCCCGGCGCGGCTGGGCCGCCCCACGGGGCGGGCGAGGGGCGGAGCGGGGCCGGGCCGGGCTGGGCCGTGCGGAGCCGGGGGCGGTGAGGGAGGACGGTCCCACTGCTTCGGCCGAGCCAGGGCAAGGGGCCGTGTTACTAGTCCCCGCGGCTCCTGCTGCTGCTATTTAATTAATTAATTAGTGGTTCTGAAGGTCCCCTCAGGGCTCGGGTAGCAGTAATGGTAGAAGTGCAGGCAATTACGGCCGGTTTTCTTTAGCGCGCATGGATCGCATCTGTCGCTTGAGTTACACCTCATGAGAGCCCCGGGGTACGGCGCGGCTGGCCAGGCCCCCCCGGCTGCGAGGGGCTTCGTGCGCCTCGCTGTAATCCAGAAGATTCCAGAGCCATCATTTCTGTCCCTCAGATAACTCTGCCTGCAGTGACATTTAAAGGCTGGGTGGGAGCAAGCGCCGGGAAGCTCAGCACGGCTGAGATGACAGCAGAATCCTTCAGCCAAATTACGCTGTTTTAATGCTTTGTCCCTTGCACACAGATAGTTACCCACCTTCTAAAATAATCTAAGAAACTGGATTCTTCTCCAAATTGTCTTCACATGAGGTTGCAGTAAAAAACTTGATGTCATTTGAGCAGGACAATTAAACCCCTGAGGAAATATTAGACAGACCATAGAGATAGGATTACTTGCTGTAGAAAGAGGCATCACTGCACTACAATATAATGAAGCCGCTACTTGCAACAATTTCAGGATGTTGTTTCAGCAAAATGTGTTTTTTGCCTTGATTTTTAATGATACAGATTAATTGCTGGACCTTCAAAATACAAAGAGAAATATTTTGAAATGCCTGGTATTCGGCTGTGGATTTCGGAGCATGATGAAAACTGGGAAATATGTCTGACTACTGCAGAGAGGGTTTGGAGGTGATCCCTTAAAAGCACTAGGATGCCTGGCTGCTTAAAAAAAACATTATTTGCCTTGGCTTCTCTAATAAGTTTTGTGTCTTTTATCTTGATTGTTGTTGCAATGGGGACCCCAAAGTGGATGACGGGAAAGATCCTTTGCAAAACAGGGGCTGATTTGGTCAATGCCACAGATCCAGAGCTGGTCAAGTTCATTGGAGAAATTTACTACGGACTCTTTCGGGGCGGCAAAATACGCCAATGCGGCTTGGGCGGGCGGCGTTCCAAATTCACAAGTAAGTACAAATTCAGTTGAATATTTAGTCTAATGTCTAGTTCAAGCTTAGCACTTTCTTATTTTTGTTTAGAGAACTTTAGAATGCAAATTATTATTATTCTTATTAAATAAATATGCAGTCTTTATGGTTTGACGTTTTGAGAGTGAATATAAAATTTCTATCATTTCAGGAAATTTTTTTCTACGTTTATATTCTGTAATCCTGGAATCAGGTTGGGGGAAAAAAAATCCCTACAGCTAGATGCAGTTTCCTTTCAGCCTTGTGAAGGGAGTGGAAGTCATTTGGAGATGACCCTGTAAATCATACTTTCCCCTTGGCTGACTTTTTCCTATGCCAGGTTTTGCTCTGCTATCTCTCTGCCTCAGTCCTTGCCTTCTCTGTTGAACTCTTCTGAGGTTTTTTTTTCCTTTAAGAAGCAGAGATTTATTTAGCTGGACACATTTCTGTATTTCTCTGGCTGTCCTAATGCAAATGTCTACCATAGCACATATCATTAACTTTATTAACATGTTGAAGAAATTCTTACCTTCTTTTCTATTAAGCTGAACTCTTAACAAATGTGGAAACTCTTCTAAATGTATTCCTTTTAACATAAAAGATTTTCTTGAGGTCTTGAAAGCATGGAGCTGTATGCTGGATGATTTCCAAATTTCACTCATCCTTTTCTGGTAAAAATGGTAATTTGCGTTGAAGATTTTCAGTTGTATTATTGTAAATGACATCAAACCAGTGTAGAGACTTACTGAAATTTAAACCAATGCTTGAAGCTGTTGCAGTCTCACCCTCTCCCTGGCCCACAGCAATGCTGTCCTGTCCCATCCTTTGCAGTGGCTCTGGTAGTTGAGGCAGTTCAGAAGTTAAACTGGCCAAAAATTTGACCTACAAAAACAAATACTTGTCTTCCCATACAATCATGTCTAACTGCACAACTGCACAAGCACCTCTATAAAAACCTGAAGGCAGGTGTGACTGTGGGACTTCAGAGGGAATGGAGAAAAGAACCAGAGCAACCTCAACTTAGGTCAGCATGACCGGTTGTTAAACTGGATGAACTTGGACTGGTCACTTTTACAAATTATTGCTCATGCTCTGATAGAATCTGCAACTTCATGACATGGACATAGCAGTCATGCTCATCCAGTCCCAGTTCTTTCACTCCATCCTGGCAGAGAGAATGAGAAAAAAATAGCCAATCTCCTTTAAAACGCTGTACAACTTTCTGGACTATTTAATGAACTTCCTAATTTTTTACTGTGCAACCTGAGAGGAAGGCATTATGTTCCAAAGTCACTCTGGAGTACATCAGCATGCAATTGGAGGACGTGAGTTGTTACTCCTTAGACAAACAGAGCTCTCACTGAAGCTAGTAATAATTCTCTGTTAGAACTATAAAACATTAGGTACAGTAGGGAAAAATACACATTTGGGTCAACAAATGTTCCAGAGATTTTCCCTTTTAAGTATTTTAATAACTATTGAGTTTGATATTGTCACAATACTAGTTTCAAACAACAATACACAAAGCTGTTACTTTGGTACAGTGGTGAGCAGGACTGGGGGTTCTGGGTTTGACTTGACTTTTTTTTTGTTTGAATGTCCCCCTTAATCTCCAAGTATTTTGAAGTTAGCAAGAACCATGAGACTTTTCATGGGGAATGTGATAATATAAATGGACCTCACTGGCACCATAAATCAAGACAAAGCTAACACATCATATGGTGCATTATTGCAGTACCTCTGACACTTCAGTATTCCAAATTGCAATCATTTACTGCTATTGGTACATCCTCTTTCACTCTGTTAACATTCACTGGAGTGGACTTATGGCTGCCACACTCTCTTTTAGCTGGAACAGTGACAGCGTGATTCAGTTGCCATAACAGGTGTCCATTGCTCTTTTGTACTCCTCTAGATGTATCATCTGGCCTCCAGCTGCAGCTTCTGGAAGTGTCCCATCTATAGAATGCACTACGCCATAGTGTAGCATGTATGTTAGACCCACAGGGTTGTTATGATGGTCCTAAGGGACCTGACTTGGTATAACTTGTTTTGACAATTGAGTCAAGCCCTGAGAACAAGCTGGGGAAGCCACACATTTTTCCTGTGCATAGCAAACACTGCTGGATTTTGTCAGGAGTCCCCATGGCAATATCATTCTCATGGACTCTTATTTCTGTGTACTAAAACTCACTGGGTAGGTCATTGGGACTTGGCTGCAAGACTCAGAAAAGAGACCAAATAATCCCTACAACTACCTTAAAATCTCTGATGATTTGTAAGGAGGCTTAATTCCATGTGCTTTGTTGCTATATTGCCCATTAATTTCCAGTCAGAAAGCGACCTAGTTTTTGGATTCCCATTTCTCATATATATTTCTGATTCTCATGTGATCCCCTCATTTCTTTTTGTCAGAGTCTTCTGCAGCTCTTCTGTGCCCCAGGCCCAACTATAACCCCAGAATGAGCTACTGAAAGGGTAGATCTGTAGATGACCCTGTAAATCATACTGTACAGTATGTATTTGTACAGTATGATTTGTACAGTATGATTTTTTCCTACAGAATCTACTATAATTCTGTTATGTCATGATCAAATTATATGCCTGAAGTTCGTGGTGACATCTACCAACTATTGCTGCTTACTTTTCAGGTGGCTTGTTTAAACTTTGGGTTTATTTGTCAGTTATGCAGCACATGTAGGCATTTATTTATAACATAGTATACCTTCTTCGTAGTAACTTTTTAGAAATTACGAGTTCTACAAAATATGTATGAGTGAGCAGTGCTATGCTAGCTGAAGGTCTCCTCTTGATCACCTTGTATTTTGGGGTTCCTCTCAATCAGCCTCTCTCTTTCCCATCAGTCAACACGTCACCTACAACTCCCTACTCACATTTCTTCTGACTCTAGAAGGCTGCAGGATAAACTAAACACTCAGGTGTACATTCCCTGCTGCTGGCCAATCTGGCCCTCCAACAAAGCAGCTGTGTCTGTGAAGACAGAACCGAGAAAATAATTCTTCTCTAGAGACAAGTGAGCAACAAGCTGCTGAGGGAGAGCTTGTACCTATAGCAAAACATGGGAGCACTTCACCTAAAGCCCACCTGACTGCAATACTTTACAAGCTTCCTACATCTGTAGCTAAAACACTGTCAGATGCCCAGAAAAGCATAAAGGGGCCATAAACACTAGATGAGAAACTATGAGAAACCAAGAATGGAATCTTAAAGGGAAACCTGTGGGATTGGGACATACAAAATTAGGGCAGATCTCACTGGAGCCAGCAGGAAAGACAGGATTAGAAAAAAAAAGAAGTATAACCTCAGAAAATAAACACGGAAAAAAGGGATGCTATTTTAGGCAGCAGGCTGAACAAAAATATGGAGACTATCAGACTTCAAATGGATGAGATTAAAAGCATGAGACAGGAGTGAGAAGCTCAAAACCAGCAGTTTGGTACAGAGAACAGTGGTGGAAGAGAGACAGGAAAGTATGTAGCAGACAATACAGCAGCAGAGATAAAAACATTAATACCGCTAGATAAATAAACAGGATTTAAGCCTGAATCCTATTCACAGATCCTGTGTAGAGGATTATTCCTGTAGCAGAATAGCCCTGGTTTGTCTGATGCACACAAAAACAAAGCATCAGGAACTGAATTCCACATCTCCATAAAAAATAGTCTTCTTTAAATATAAGTTGAATTTGAAGCACCAGTACAGTATGATGTTTACCATCATCAAGAAAACCTGTACACTGAATAGACAATTTATTTTTTCTTGACAGTTTTTCCACACATGGTGAAAAAGTTGAATACAGGTCTGCATGTGATGATCATAATATTCCTCTGTGTGGCCATTTTCTTTTCTCTGGTCAGTTTTGGATTCTGCATTCTTAACGCAATAAAAGTTCCTTACCGGGCTATTAACGGTCCAGCAGGAGCATGCCTTTGGAACTTCCTTGCAGGTAAAGTAACTTTCCAGTGTTTTTCTCTAGTCACATTCATAGAAAATTATACAAGTTCCTTCTTCTGCCTTACTAAATACATCTTTGACTTAAATACTTGTGAATACAATGAAGTTGGTGGTGAATTCACACCTTTTAAAACAGAACTTCCAGGTGGCATCTTCTCTTATTTTGTCTAGTCAACATTTAACAGGAGCTATGAATGCCAGCCTTTAGGCTTTATGTCACAGATAAAGTATGTTTGCCCATACAATAAAGCCTAAGCATTTTGAAGGTGTTTAAGCCATGCCTTTGTCTGTCCCTACTCTGTATAGTGCTCACTGGTGTATTCAATGAGTCTTTTGAAGCACACTCAAAATATCTGTCTTGTTTTGATTTGATAATGGTGAATACTTATTTTGTTGCAGGTGGATTTGTAGTACTTGCAGTCACCAGCTTCATGGCTGCTGTGAAACTTCATCACCTCACAGAAAGAATTGCCAATTTTCGGGAAAATGTCTTTCGGTTCATTATTTTAGAAGAACGCTTTGAAGACTGTTTCTGGATTTGTGTGGCAAGTGCCACAGCACATGCAGTGAATTTGCTGCTAATAGCCATTAGTGAAATTCATTTCCCTAAAATTAAGACTAAAACAGAAGAAGTGAATGTTACAGCAGAAGATATCATGTACTAACAAATCTACACAAAACTATTTTGGTCAAGTGAACTGTTATGACAGGAACAGCTTCTTGGCTCTTCAGCCTTTATTTTGGAGAAATGATTTACATATAAACCTGAGTAACGATATCATTCTACAATACCAGCATCTAACATGTCTGTGAAAAAAATAAATTGAAAAAATGCTACAAATATTATTCTCAAAACAGATTGATATCTAAAGTGAATATATGCTGTTTCTCAGTTTTTAGAAAATTTGTACTTTGGGGTATTTTAGAAAACTAAGGTAAAATATTTCAAACCAAATGTCTTTTTTATTTAGAAAGACAACATGTTTATCACAAATCTTTGAAACTATAACTTTATTCCAAAAGAGATAGAATGTATATTTGACATTTACTTTCACAGAATTATCTAGAGCATATTGAGAGGGACATATATGTTTGATGATGTTATACAGCATTGAAAATGAAAACATCATCTGTGAGGCTAAAGTTAAGGAGCAGCAAAGGCTAAGCGTGTGTGAAATGTTTTTAAAACAAATTATCCAATACCACAAGACAAAGAAGTGAGAAATGTAAAGTATATGGGATGGTATTAGTCTATGAAAAAAATGTATTAGCTGCTAGATGAATGTTTCATTGCAGCTTCTGGAAGTAAACACATTAAGGGTAATAGTGCTTCTAGATAACCTGGAAAATATTAATCTGACAGATTAATTTTCTTTATAACTGTTAATTGTTAAGTCTATCTGAAAACAAGTAAAAGTGATGTATGATGAAACAGTATTGAAATTAATAGAACTGGCTAAGTGGATGGAAAAGTTACTTTCTTAGAAAGTACCATAATTTTGACATGGATTAAATCCATTCATGGGTCATGAGGAGTGAATATTTTTGGGAAAAGAATATGAAATATACCATTAATAATGGATACAGTGGCCTCTACCATCTCTGGGTTTGGCTCTACAAAGTTAGCAGAATTATGAGTGATGCAGATATTTGTGAGGGTGCCTCTGCAATAGGCCCTACTAACCTGTCTTCTTCAAGACAACATGAGCCACTTATTTTTTCAGGAGCACTAAAATTATTTTAAAAAATTTAAGAGATAGATGGAAAATTATGATGAGTCTAGAGAACTGTTACAATTTTAGCATAAAGGAGACTCAATAAAGCAGAAAAAGTTCCTGTTTTATACCACCCTCTTACCTCACTGTTCTTATAAATTTACTGGTGCTTTCACTCAGACTGTACCCTGGGCCACAACTCCAGAAAGATGGTGCAATAGCCAGTACATGGATAGGTAGCAAACAAACCCTGTCTACGACAGTGTCTTAGATGGTAACAACACAATACTGCCCTGAAAACTGTCCACGAGGCCCTCTGTGGTACCACCACCTTACCCTCCCAGAAAATTCTGAGTGGCTTTGAGATAAAAAAACTTGAAGTGCAGCATAATTACACAAGTAGAAAATGTAATACTTGTCATTTGTAATTGTTCTATGAACATGTCTAATTTATATGTAGTTACTGTACAGAAAGAATTAGATCATGGCATGTAACTTAGCTTTCACTAAACATAATTCTCTTCAGGAGGTGAGAACGAAGCAGATTCTTACATTCTCCATACCGAGTGATTGCTTTGAAAATACTTTTCAGTAGTATTACTATGCACATATTGCAACACATTTTCATACTAATAATGAACTGCTTGATGGCCCCCAAATTTCCACCCCTTCCAAAAATATTACTGAATAAGAATCATGGGACTATTTAGGTAGGACAAGATTAAAGATTTGTTGGAGCGTATTCCTAGGTAGGTCACAGTATCTCTGAAAGAATCTGTAGAATGCACTGTATACATGAAGTTAAAAGGGCTGATTAGCATTGCAATTTCTTGGTTTGAATCAGTTCAACAGTGGAGCATACTCTGCAGTAAAGGTCCAAGAGAACATTTCTCTAACAGCAGACCTACGAAGCAGCACAGTGGGGTACTGTAGCTGCGCACGCTGAATGACCAAATAACATTATCACCCAATGACTGTGTTGTGACCTATGAGAAAAGAGTATTTTCAGTTCAGTGAACAGAAGTATCACCATGAACTAAACTTAATGAAACAGATGTAAGGCTAAATTAAACTTCTAGCTGCAAAGGTTGTCTAACCCTGGGATGTCCCTGGGAATCACTGAGGGCAAAAGGGCTGCAGCCAACGAAGACTTCCTGCCAAGAAGCTTCACTTCCAGAGAAATTCCAAGAACCCTTCTGGCAATGAAGGGAAATGAACCTACCAGGCTTCAGCCTGTCCTTCCAAAGTTTCCATCCAGCACAGCCCAGACAGAGAAAATCCCCCTCATCTACCCCTGCCTGCAGTTCCAGAAGAGCTCTTGGAAAACACTTCCCTGTCCAAATTCCTGATTTTGGGGATGTGACACAGGCAAACCTTGGGGGGTTCAGGGACTGGAGCAAGTCCTCTGCAGGTAGAGCTCATTATCAACATGAGGCCAGCCTTATTTAATGCTCATTAACTTCCAAGAAGGCAGGGAAGGAGCAGCAATTCCTTGCCACAGAACTTGGACACTACAGAGCAGCATCTGCAGAGCCTCGGTGGCCCCAGGGTCCCCTCAGCGGCCACATCCAAGGGCCAAGGTCATTGAGGAGAAATTCCAGCAGCTAGCAAAACTCAGCTGCATTTATTCCTGGATTTATTCTTACCTTTTTCCTCTGCAAATCTTTTTTCTGAACTTTGTACAAGGACAGAGCTTTCAGAGAGATATTCACATAGCAGTTCTATAGGCTTTCATGGCCTCCAAACTGTTCATTAACTGCATAACTTACAAGCATTCAAAATCCCTTATTTCGCCTTCATAGCCGGTACCTTTCTCAATTAATTCTGTTTAATACTAGGTACTGCGTTATTTAGCTGAATAATCTTCTCCTGATACTTGAGTCCCCATCATTACATTTCCAGCAGCTCACCTGTACTCCAGGTATCAGAATCAAGTCTGCACTGGCAGCTTCACCTACCGCTGTCAGCTTTGCTGAGCTCTGTCTCCACTGCACCTCACACTGCAGCCCAATTGCAAATCACATTTTGGTGTCACCATATGTCATTGTAGAGATGGCCAGGACACTCAGTAAGGCTTCAAGCATCAGCACCTTGTTATCTAAAAGTCTTTCATACCTTTTCTATGTAGCCTCCCATGGGCAGCTCACAGCTCTGGCTATTTCTCTCTTCCTTCTGCAGTTCCAGTTCACTCCTTCCTATCCCCAGCATGGCCACCTAACTCTGTCTGTCCCTCTTACTGTGTCTAACCTTTCTGTCCCTTGTACAACCTCCTGTCCCTTCCTCCTCACAGCACAGCCAACAGACTCTAACTGACTCTGTACCAGCTAATTCACTCTTTTATCACACCCCAAGCTGGGAGGGCAAGGCTGTTCCCACTCTTTGGTAATTAACACAGCTGAAATATATCGGAGGCAAGATTGCTTTCAGCACTATCTCTGTCTTCCCACAATTCCCCTTTTTTAATTATAAAGTTGAGCATTTCTAGAAAAACATGGTTAGGTAAATTGACATTATGATATATTTTCATATTTCTCTTAGGACTAACAGTTATATAAATTTTTAAATACAACACATTTTACTAGACTAGCAAATAAACACATTGTACTGTGTAACAGAATTGTTCTGTCTCCAGTTTCTTCTGTATCTGCTGCTTTGATTATTTTTCTTGTTCCTTCTTCAGCTTTATTGCTTTGCATGATGTTGTCTATCTTCCACAAACTCTCTAATTTCCCTGTTGCAATGGTTCTCAGCTTCTTTTGCTGTTGCAGACCCCACAATTTGGGATCCCTCCTGCAGACCTCAAACCTCAGGGTCTAGATGGGCTTCCAAACCTTTTCAGATTCCCTGATCCATTCCCAGCAGGAAGCATCCCACTATCCCCCAGCAGCAAGTCTTACCACACCAGACCCCAAACTGGGAACAGTGGAATTGAGTGGGGCTTGGAACAACCTCCCAACCTACAGCATCCCAGAATTCTGTGACAGCAGCAGGGATTGCAGGAAGGGAACAGGAGAAGGGGATGAAGAAGCAAATAATGATCCCAAACTGGAGGAGCTTCCTAGGGGTGGCATTCCCTGGGATGTCCCTGTTTAAGCACTAAGATACACTGATAGGTCAGTCAGTGCATGGAATATTTGCCCTAGGAAATTTTGTCTGAAGAAAAAAGGTTAAATGCAGTCATACATATTTGAAATGTACAATTATAAAGCCCACCCTGGGGTTAACAATAGTTAAGTTTATCACTTAGACATTTTCAGCTTTCCCTTGTACCTCATAAACTAATTTCAAAAATGTGCAACCTGATATATGTGATATATTTTATTTACACATTTTTGTTATGTTTCACATAGCATATCTGATCATATGCATGCTCAATGTGTGGAAACTAATACTTCTCTGGAGGCACTTCTTTTGAAGATCAGAAATCCCAGAGAACCTTTATGAGTAATATGTGCCCAGAATTTTGAAGACATTATGGGTCCAATCCTATCTTTCCATAAAATTAAATTCGTATATTCAAAAAATACCCACTTAATTTGTATGTGCAGAATAATATATAGAAGCATCATGAATGTAAAGAAGCTATGGAGCTATGGAGTTCAAAGAACTAAAAACCTGTTCATTGTATCCAAGAGCCTTGCCAAAAGTCAATGAAGCTAAAAATTAATTACCACTTTGATTCCTTAAATAATATTGTGGCTTAATGTTAAAAAATGTATTTTTACAAGACAAATCAAATTGGATGCAATTTCCCTCAGTCGTTGTTTTTGAGTGCTGATGTCCTTAATAAAACACGTTGTTTGTCTCTGTATCACTTCATGGAAAAAGCTGTGAGGTGGGAAGTGCAGTGGACTCCTAGAGAACAGACCCAACTCCTTCTGCATCATGTCCTGCTGGTCTAACAGTGTAATTCCACTTAGAGATGTATGGAAAAACAAACATTGCTTTTCCATATACATATTTGTCATAAGGTGTCTTATTCTCACGTTTAATTACTTAAAATCTATGCTTCACACTGCAGGGACAGGGAAAGAAACAAAAAATGTCTGGATCACCTGAAATTAAAGTCTAGCGCGTGTTCAATGCTCTTCAGACTGACAGTACAGTAACTGTCAGCAAACCCCAACCAGTTATTTTCCATGCAGTACTTTTGCTGAGTGTAAATCTGATATTACAGCGATGACCCCATATTCTTTTGTGAATTTTCCTGACAGAATATAAGCACAGTTATTCTCATTGGGTTGAGGTTTTTTATTTACCACATTTTGATTTCTTTTTGTAATTTCAGCCGGAAATTGTTACTGCTTTCTCGTGCGTTTGCAATAAAGTTTTATTTTTCCTAAATAGTTTACATTTTAATCTTCAAAATGCAAATTAAGTATGCAATACGCAGACTGCCTGTCTGTGATAAACTCCCGAGAGAAGTACGACCACCTGTGCAGAGCATGCCAGAGAGGGCAAAAACCCACTGAGAAGCCGAGCCGCCCCGGGCACGAATCCCGGTACACTGTCGGGAAACCCCAGCTGCCGTCCCCCGGGATCNNGGGGCCATGCTGCTGCCCTGCGTGCGGAGCGTGGCTGCGCGCCGCCTCGCCCGGGACGTGCCCCGAGCCTGCAGCTGCTCGGCGCAGGGCCCCTCGCCGCGGGGCTACAGCCGCGGCGCGCCCGGCAAGGTGAGGGGCGGCGGAGCCGGGCGGGGGTCGCGTCGTCCCTTCCTCCGCTCGGCCCCGCGGCTCTCGACTGAACCCCCCGTGTGCCCCCCGGAGCTGAGTCAGGAGTGGTGCAGCTCTCTCTGAACCTCTTGGGTGTACAAGACTGGGGGTCTGCGCTGGCGGGGAGAAGCTCTTTTGTACTTAAAATTACTGATTGAAAGAGTTTTTGTCTTTATGTGATCTGTGAAATTGTTGTAAGTTCAGTGATGTTCTATCTGATTTCTTTTTCACACTTTAAAGTAGTTGTAGTAGTTGATCCTGGTTTACTCAAGTGTTACTCTGTGCATCACGTTAGATAAATTCAAAAACTGAGATAAATACGTACAGATGTAACAATAGTTTGAACAGTGTGCTCGCTGCCTCTCTGATAGGTCTCTAAATTTCTTGTTGTTTACATTAACGCGTGTCCTTTTCTAGGGTCTTGTTCTGGGAGTCTACACTAGTGAAAAGGATGATGGTGCTGCGCAGTTCACTAGTGCAGGAGATGCTTTTGATAAGCTTGTGTCTGGAAAGCTGAGAGCACTTCTGTCCCTGTAAGTGTGTGATAAGTTTCTGAAATGGACTAAAGTCGGAATGATATAATTTTTTTTTTTCATTATTACTGTCTGTGTCCATATCACTGTCAGGCTGGTATTTGCTTCGACAGTTTGGAGGGGAACTCCCATGATAAAACCAATCACTGAGCAAACATGCAAAAGTTTCATGGGACCTATCCTTTGCTCTGAATCAGCACAGAGCCAAGCATCCCAGTGCATGTGTGGCACACTCTGTGGTCCTGGAGTAAATGTAGTACAACACGTTTCACAAGTAAGGCCTTCTGTATTGAAAGAATCCTTTTGTGTCCTAGATGTGGGCCACCTTTGAAGAAAGGCAAAACACGTGTATTTCATGGTTTGCATCAGGTATGAACTTTGTGTTTTTGTATGCTAGTTGGTTGATGTGTGAAGTTTGCCCTTGCATCTAATTTTATGCTGCGTTCACTGCTGTGCTTGTATAAATGGCCTGTGCTTCCTGACCATTTCAACTCCTGTTCTGCACTGCCCATGTTTGCACAGCCTTTTGCACAGTCCTGTACTCCCTCCACTGTGCTGCAAATGGGGATGTGAACAAGTCTGCTCCAAAAGTGCTGTACTCTGAATAACTGCTTCCTGAATGGGCTAAAGCATGGCAGTTTTGGATCTGACTTCCATGCCTTCTGTGTCCAGGAGGGGTGAGTGTGTGAGGAGTTATTGATAGGTGCAAAGACCTTCCAGACAAGTGAGTCCCTTCATAGGCTGTGGGTGCTTGAAACCTCTGAAAACATGATATGGGACTGTTCTTCATGCAGGACTTTTGTCTGCACAGACATCATAGATAGATCACAAGGGTATGAGATGAGGATTCATCTGCTCAAACTCAGGCTTTTGGTGCCATTTGAGAAGCCAGGATAGACCTAATGCATGTATGTAAAGCTGGCCAATATGGAATGATTGGGGCTTTTCTGGAGTCCTAGCTAAGGCCTAGGCAGGCATGTGATGTGATACTAGGTGTTCCTGTCTAAATTACTGAATCTTGCATTAAGGCTATTTAAATAATCTGAAATAAATCCATTTCTAGTGAGAATTGCCTACCATGTATAAATTCCTGTGTGGACACCCCATGCAGGTGACACCAGACTTGGTAAAAAGGCTCTCAGAAATTTCATGGAAGTTGAGTGCACTGAAGATCCCATTATCCCAGTTCTGCGTACAGGGTGGGCTCTGAAGTGAGTAGCAAATCTCTGCAAAGGAAGACAGGAGAATGTTACCTGGTATTACTGATTTTCTGGAAAGCTAACAGGAGTTTCAGCATTTTGTGGACTAAAAGACTTTACTACAGTGTAGCAGTTCAAAAGCTGACTGTCAGAGGCTGACGGAGATGGAAGGGAAAGCCTAAGACTAACTTAATTCTGTCTTAAGAGCTATAGGAACATTATATATGTTCACATACGCAGCTTTGAGTTTTATACAAATTAGATTTCACTCTAAAAAGGCTTCTTTAATCCTCATTGCTTCTTTTTTCCTTCCACTTGCACGCAGCTTATAAGGCAAGGGTGTAGTGTGCTGTGCTACATTGTTCCTGAGTTCTAGAGAGCGGGACCTCTGTGCAGCTTTGGTTTGCTACATGGAAAATCCTGCCAGTAGAGCTCCTGAGATGAGCTAACACATTGCGTTTTTGAAGTGATTTTATTTTCTTGAACACAGTACTGTGCCAAAAAAGGTTACAATTCTCCAGATGAGTTCTGACCTTTCTTACACTTTGAAAGCTGGATCTGCTTTCCAGGGACTCTTAGGCTTGCCCTTGGGAGTATCAGCTTTGCATGTGTTGAGCATAAAGCCCTGTGTGCTATGTGCAATGCACATGGTTATTAGCTGGACAACAGAATAACTGACTGCATGCCTGTGGGAAATGATTGGGAGCACAGGACAGCAGCACCATGCAGGCACTCTTAATGAAAAGTGCCTGATACAGAAACAGCACTGCATATATTTTAATGCCATGCTTGGGTTGATTTGGAAAGCAGAGTCTTTTTAACAACTCTGCTGTGGCTGTAACAATGAAGAAAGTGAATCCATTTGTGTGTTGGCTTCATCTAGGACTTTCCAAGTGTGGTGGTAGTTGGCTTGGGTAAGAAGAATGCTGGAATAAATGAACAAGAAAACTGGAATGAAGGCAAAGAAAATATTCGTACAGCTGTTGCAGGTTAGCTATTTTTTTTATTTTTTAAGCATTTTGTCTGTAAAGCAATTGCAGTTCTGCAGCATGTTCCATTTTTGAAGACCAAGTCTAGGAGTGCCTTTGTTTTGAAATGCGCAACTGACTGCATGGTTTGGTAAATGCATTTACTTGTCACTGATGCTCATGTAATTTTTCCTTAGTGAGCAAGGAGTTATCAAGAATGTAAATCAAATCTGAAGACAGGCAACTGCAGTTATTTACATCAAATAACTTTCCTAAAGAGTGTGATATTGAGAAGGCGTCTGTCTAATTAGTATTTTGGAGCCAGGGAGCATCACCAATTCAGTTTATGGTCACCCTGTACTTAAGTATGCACCTGTATTTACTTCTGCCATTTATTTCATACTGAGATACTTGTGTTACAAACTAATGTCTTTCACAACATCAATACTATGATTCAGTATGTTATCTGTTGAAGACAGAAGGCTTACCTTAATCAGGGATGACTTTTGCATCTACGTGTGTAAATAAGCATTAAGAGTGCTCACTGAAGACTTTATAGTCTGTGATTGGATGACAGCTATATCTCCAAACTGCTAGCCTGTAGCTGCCATTAACATTGTTAATTAATGTGCACTTTGTAGCTGACATAAAACATTGTTAAATTACTTGGGAACAAAATAGAATTTATGGAATACATTGTTTATAAAAGGATATATAAACAAATCTGGAAGAAGATAACATATTCCCTTAACAGTCATATTCTTGGCAAAAAGCTATATTATGACAAATTTCTGATACCTGTAGATATCATAATTCATATCACTCCAGAATAATAGAGCCTTGCTTTGCTATAGAATGAGCTTTAAGGAGACAGAACAACTTTGGATCTTTCCTTTTTTATTCTCGCAAAACTTTTTAATAATTATAATTCATCAACTGATATTTTTAGTAAAATTTTGCTAGTGCATCGTCATTAGCATTTTTAACTCTTCTACTTCATGATCTTTTTGACTGACTTATTTATAAACTCATATGTCTTGAGTTAAAATTATTTTTTCCTTGCAATGTCCCATCAATCACCTTGGACACCTGTTTGGCTGTTCTGTGTGATAGCTGGTCTTCAGTTCTGTGCTATATTTTTCAGTTGGCTGCAGGCAGATCCAGGACCTGGAGATCCCTTGTGTGGAAGTAGACCCCTGTGGAGATGCACAAGCAGCTGCAGAAGGTGCTGTCCTTGGATTGCATGAATATAATGAGCTGAAGCAGAAAAAGAAGCCTGTAGTTACTCCTCAGCTTCATGGAAGGTGATGGCAAAGGAAAGCTTGCCTATTATTCATCTGTTTGTTTGCTTATTTGTAAAAACGTTGTGTATGGCGTGCTTGTGCATGAGAAAAACAAAACTGAAAGAACAGGACTAGCAACAGTACTCTTCCTAACTCCTACTCATTTGAATTTCCTGAAGTATTTTGCATCTCAAATACATTTATAGTGTTTGTTCCATGTGTTTTGATGCCATATCCAGAGGTGAAGGTAAATAAATGCTGCTTCATAGAAAAGAAGGACCAGGATAAAACTAAAAGTAAAAGCTATCTGAAGAGAAGTTGTGATATACTAGGACTTCTGTTGGTATCGTGTGCCAGAATTGTGGAGAAGAGGTATCTCAAACTCCATAAGTGGATATATCCTTTGGAGAATCAGGAATTGCTAACTTGACAACCAGACTAATGCACTATGGATATATTTTCTATAGTTCCTTTGTTATATTTTCATTCACAGAGTATAATGCAAGAAGAGAAGCCTGGGTTCTTCTGGTCTCTAAACAGACCTTATTTACTGAGAGCAGAAAGTAGAACCAAAGCATTTGGTTTCAGAACAGTTATTGGAGAGGACTTTGTATGTTTTGTATAGGGTATTCTGTCATGCAGGGGAGAGGTATTTCCTGTATGTACTTTAAACAGGAACAGAGAAGTTAGTGAAATAAAGTGGAAGCCTGTTGATTAAGCATGTCTTGATATGTAAAATAAACACTCTTTCTATTTTGTAGCACAGCAGATAGTTTAGAAATCTGTATTGGAATTTGTTTAAATTTCTATTAAATAAACATTTCCTGAAAACATAGATGGTCATATGACCAGTTATGGAGGTAATTTTTTTAATATAGTAATTTCGGTTGGAAATGACTCCTGGAGGTCATTCAGTCCAGATCCAACTTGGATTAGGGATAGCCTGAATATTACATAGAACATTAAAGCTTGGTCAGGTTGTTCAGGCCTTTGTTTAGTCCACATTTTAATATCTTCTGAGTTGAAAATTCCACAACCTCGCTGGTGCCATCTGTTCTAGTGCTTAACTACACCCATAGTGATTTTTTTTTCCTTTGTATCCTATTGCATTTTTCCTTGTTGAATATTGAGTTTGTTGTCTGTTACTGTCTTAGTCTGCAGCTCTGAGTTGTGTCTGTGTTCAGACACACTCCTGCTTCAGTTCATATTTTCTCAATTTGTCTGCAAGGATTCTATGTGAAAAGTCAAGAAAGTCAAGCTAAAGTCAAGAAAAATCACAGAATTGTTTAGGCTGGAAAAGACCTTTAAGATCAATTACATCTGCTGTGGTCTTCTGTGACAAACCTTCTCATCACAGAATTCAGTTAAGTTGGTCAGGAATTTACCCCAAATCTAAAATGATAGTTCCTGGTGACCATCTTGTCCTTCATATACCTAGAAATGGCTTTCAAAATTACTTTCTCTGCAAGCTTCTAAGGAATTAGTCTAGGATAACTGGCTTGTAGTTCCCTATACCCTCCTTTGCATTTTTAAAGATGTGCATTTGTCCTTTTCAGTCATCAGGGATCGCATTCAGTTACACCTTTCAAACTGAAAGAGCCTAGGCTTGCAGTGATGCCAGCCAATTCCTTCAGAATCCTCAGACATGTGCTGCCTGCTACCAAGGACTTGTGTGTGTCCATCATCCTTAAGCTAAGTCCTAAGTCTCTCTTCCTGTCATGAGGAGTGCCCTTCTTCCTCAAACTGTTGCTGAGCACAAAGAACTGGGGAATCTGGAAGCAGATCTTTATAATTTTTAAGGCTGATGCAAAGCCAGCATTGAGAACTTCAGTCTTCTCAGTGTTCAGTAGGTTGCCTGCACCATTTAGCAAGTGAACAGTGTTATTCCTGCCCTGCCTTTTGCTGATGGCAAATGTACCTCTTGAAGTCCTCCAGGTAGGTACCTTTCCCACTTCTTGCCAGTTTCAGTGTCAGCTGACATGTGGCTTCTTAATTACATCCATCCATATCCAGGCAATATTTCTGTATTCCTCCTGCATTCCTCCATCATTGTCCTGCTCTTTTTAGAGGCAAAATCCAGTTCAATGCCTTGCTTTGTGATAACTTATAAAGCAAGTAAGTTGTCTCAGTATAATGAAAGGTTTTGTACTGGTTGTCTGGCAAAGTAACCATATAGACTTTCCCATTTCCTACACAGGCAGCTCTGTTAATGTTTGCTCTCTCCTTTCTTAGTGAAATGCCTTGAGTGCACTGGCAAATGAGATCCAAATTCTACTTTTACCACATAATCATATTTCAGTAAAGGGAAAAACAGAATTGGAGACTCTATATGGTAAATAAAAACTTTCAAGGCTGTTAAAAGTTGATTACAACATTTGAAAGGAGTATTAAACCTTGTATTTAAGGATTTAAGCCAGTCTTTGATTAGTACGGATTAGGATAAGACCTAATGAATTGGAGAGATAATTTTACATCTGTCTAATCTTGGATTCTCCTAGCTTTCTCTGAAGTATTTGGCACTAAGTAGAACCAGAGATGAGTTACTAGACTAGAGTCCTTGTGGTAAGATAACTGTGATATTCTTGATTGCTCTAAATTAATGATACTGTATTTTAAGAAAGAGAATATGTGAATGCTGACAACATCTTCTTACTTTTGCAAATGTCTATAATCCTGATCATTGTGTGTTGTTGTTTAGTGCTGAAAGTAAAGCCTGGCAAAAAGGTGTTATCTATGCTGAGGGGCAGAACCTCGCTCGGTACCTTATGGAGGCTCCAGCTAATTATATTACTCCAATCAAATTTGCTGAACATATTGAACAGAAGCTCAGAAGTTTCAGCAATGTAAAGGTCCATATAAGGTAAATTCCATGGAAACGATTGTTCTCTAGGGTAGAGGACCACAACTGTAAGATAAGATAACTTCCAGGTTATTCAAATCTGAAGTTATTCAAATGTCATTTTCCCTTTGCTACTTCAAATGACAAAAGCAGGGGAAGTGTTTGGGCAAAAGGTATGAGGGGTGCCCAGACTGCAGGCTGTTAAAGATTAAGTGAGCTGCTAGTTTGCAGAGGAAGCAAGATACTGTGATGCAGTAAAATCATTAACTCAATTAATCATGCAGTCAATTACTGCTTAATTAACACATGTGCTGTGAAAAGAAGCTTCAGTGAATAGAGGGTAATATTAAGTACCTTTTGTTTTCTTCCCAAGTGGGTTTTTTACATACCTTTGCTTTTTTGTGTGGATGTGGTAATAAAACATCTTCTATTTATTGCTGTTACTGTTGGGATTTTTTTAATAGTTTTTAAAAATGTGAGACGGAGCCATAAAAGCCCTTGCAAGTGAATTTGCACAGCTGATGCTTCTTGCCTCTGAATTTCTACTTTCTGCTCTATTTTGGAAACAGGCTTACTGGTTGTGCAAGTGTTGGGGGCTGTTTTGTTGACAAAGCAAAAGACTGGGGGAAATCTTGCTAGCAGAAACCTAAATGTAACCTGCTGCAATAGTGTCACTTCACATACCTTTAGCATCTACAGCCTCACAGGCAAGTGAAAGATCGGTGTTTCTGATACAGAAACTCTAGACCAGCTGTTGTTTTCTTGGGCTTTTTTAAGCAAGACATAACAAATATCAAAGAGCAACTTTGAGGAAGTTTTCTTCTGCTTCACCAAAAAGGTAATAGTGGTTAGATTTAAACTACAGTTTCCAAAATAACTAACTAAATGAAATGGTTTGTGTACAAACCTTCAAGAATCAATCTCTGAAAAAAAATAAATCACCTTGGTTAAAGTGTCCAGTTGAAAAAATAAAAAACAAAACTAATATGTGTTTCTATTCCAGACCGGAGTCTTGGATAACAACACAAGAGATGGGAGCATTCCTGAGCGTAGCTAAGGGTTCAGCTGAACCTCCCATCTTTCTGGAGATTCACTATTTAGGGGGTACTAATACAGATGACTCCCCATTGGTATTTGTAGGAAAAGGAGTTACATTTGACAGGTATGTATGCTTGTATGCCAATATTTTAATTACTAGGGGGAGAAAATGCCTTCCTGCTATTCATGTTCAACAGGGAGATGCTTTTTCTTTGCTCAGCACGTCTTCCAATGCTGTTCCACTGAGTTTGCATTATGTAGTAGCTTGTGCTGCCTTTTCTGGCAATGAGACAACATCAGTTGTCCAAAGTAGGAATTAATATGCCATCATCTTGTAAGGGGAAGAAGGAGATTCAGATGAAAAGAAAATAAAGATGGTACTCTTTTTTTTTTCTTGTCCTGAACAAACCTGTGGATGGAGAATTTGCATGTTTAGAATTGCAGTATGTCACTGGACATCTAGATGATGCTTAAGGAAATAGAAAATAGTTCATTCTTTGCAGTAGTTCCTTGTGACTACTTTCCATGTCACATACTACTAAAGAATTTATCAGTCAGTTTCCCATCCACATGCTGATTTTTACCAAGTGTACTATTTTGTTTGCTTTGTGCACTGCTATTATGAAGGCCAATGAAGTACTCCACTGCAGTTTACCTGGGTTTTTTATGGTCTCCTAATTATGAGGAAGTAATATTTTATCTGAAATGAAAATGCAGATACCTTGCTTTCAGTACACTTACTAGGGTTGCAGAAGTCTTTGGAGCACCAGGTATAGCATTTACTGATATTTGGTGTTAACACATACTGATGGACAGAACATCGTCAGTGTATGTGACCTCAAACTTGCGCTGTTTGTTCCAGCGGTGGCATTTCACTGAAGCCATCATCGGGTATGGATGCCATGAGAGCAGACATGGGAGGGGCAGCAACTGTCTGTTCAGCCATTGTCACAGCAGCAGCTCTAAAGCTACCTTTGAACATAATTGGTAAGTGGTTTTGTGTGGAGAATCTTAGTTCTACAAGGTTTTGTGAGAGAGTGCCGCTGTTTTAAACCAGAAACGACACAGACTCTGAAAATCAGGAGGCTAAAAATTATTATTTGTTTAGGGATGGTGTCTCTCTCATATGCTATTTTACACAGACCAATTTGACTGGTGAAACAAAGGCAAACCTTTTCAATCACATTGGTCAAACCAGAGGGACATCAAGAAGTCCCTCCTGTCGGAAGGAATGAATAACATAAAGTACTGTTACAAAAATATTCGTCATGTTTACCAAGTTTTCCTGGGAAAGAATTTCAGAAAAACCAAACCAGGGCTACAAGAGTGTTTTTCTAGCATTAGCAATGGTGAAAGTCATGTGGTGAAACACCATGGACTTTTGTACACCTACTTCTCTCATTCCCTTGCTCAACCTCTTGTCCATTTTTATTTGCCTATCAAAAAATTACTATTCTTTACTTGAATAAAATATTGGAACACCAAATCAAGACTTTTAAGGTACTATTTTTACATCTTAAGTGAATAATGTTTGTCAGCGAGTCTTTCAATGAGTCTGAAAAATTCTGATCCTTCCTTACAAGAAGGAATGTGCATCTCTGTATAAGCATTTAGAATGAAAAGGAATCAGGAGTACCAAGCTACCTCCATGAGTGTGTGCCACAACTGAACAGAAAGAGGGATCAGCTCTAGTTTCCTTAGGAGAATATCTCAGCAGAAAACTAAAACAAGCTGGTCAGCTAATACCGTTATGAATATCTCAGCAGAAAACTAAAACTAACCAATCTGCTGATACTGTTATGCATGTGCAATGATTTTTTTTTTTTCTGAAAAAAGGTTTATTTTTTCTGCAGAGGTAAAATTAAATGAGCTGATTCAGACACTGTGGCAAGACCAGTTGGCAATGACATGGAACGTGGTCTAGGATGAGTTTTAGTTGGAGAAGCTTTAAGTGGTACTTTAGTCACTTCTATACTTCAGCCAGGAGAGGGCAGCGATGCCCACACACATCCTCCTGGCGTTCTTCACCGAAGCGTGCCATGGGGAGGGCTGGCAGTCTGTACAGCATGCCACTGAGAAGTGGTGCTCCACTTGTGGACCTTGTGCCAGGTGCAGGTTTTCCCTAGGAGTGGTGAAACCTTTCATTCCATGATCCCAGTCATAGTTGCAGTTTCGACGCTGAGCCTAGTTCTTGGTATGGCTGGAGTTACGTGACAAGTCCTTGGACCACTAGACATTATACAATGAGCAGAGCTTGAATGGCTCAGAGTGTTTATTAGAGAAGTTTTTAATTTCAGAAAGAATGAAGTTCCTTTGCATGTGAATAATTATATATGGGAGACATAAAATAGTATTTATTTTTCTTCTGATATCATTTTGTCTGGGAAAAACGTAGAAGAAAACCCTAGTGGTAGTGTCGGTGAGCGAGCCTGGTGGTGCATCATGCAGAGAGAGTTTCCCTGATTGAAAACTGGACCATGTATCTTTCATTAACTGGGAAAATTTGGATTTTGAGCTTAATTTCGAGATTACACTTGTACTGTTTCCTTAAGGAGGTGTTTGGAGTTTATCTAAGTGGGTTTTTTCTACAGTTTTTGCTGAGAAGAAAACTAATAATTCACTTTTCTTTTTGTCTCTGAGGTTTGGCACCCCTCTGTGAAAATATGCCCAGTGGTAAGGCAAACAAGCCTGGGGATGTACTTAGAGCCAAGAATGGAAAAACAATACAGGTATGCACATGAAACTTGGATTTTGAGTACTTTAGGTGAACTGGTTTAATCAAGTTGACTGCAGTCAGAGTACATTTGAAAAAAAAATTAAAGATAAGCAGTGCAAATGTACTGTAAATTGTAAGAAGCATGTTACTAACTAGAAATTGCATCACAGGAGTTTTTCAAATACAGATTGAAGAGATGGGACGTTTTATAAATTGCTAGGAAAAGCTGCAAAGTAAGGTCATTTATTGAGCATGCTAGAAGAACTTGTTTGGCACAAGAGGTTGTTACAATGCTCATAAATACAGCCTCTGTCCAAACAAATAACATTAATTGCTTCTAGCAGACCCTTCAGGACAATTCCTTGCTCTCTGGATTAAGACATGAAAGTAAGACATCAGTTTCCTGCTGATGTAACCAAGGTCTTTACACTGCCAAATGCTCAATACAATCAGAATTCTGAGTCATAGGGGCTGTTGGTTCAAAGGAGCTTGCCAAATCAGTACCCAAGACACATTTCATATTTATTACAAATGGATCAATACTCATCTAATAGATTAAATTGTACTGGAAGTCATAGTGCTGTAGATCACTGATTTAATGCAGAATTAGATGGCTTTCTTTTTGTTTGAATTTCTGTGATTCTGCCACTTTTGACTGGCTGAACCTTCCATTTCTTTGACATTCGTCTCTGAAAACTGACTTCAGTCACCCTCTGTTTTGAGGGAAATGACGGGGCATGTATTCTCCCACCAAGAAGAAATCTGCAAGAAAGTGCTGGTAGCTCCAAGCATAGTGCAGCCTGTGTGCTCCCCTGAGACACCTCTCCAGTCTCCAGGCTCTTCTGAGGAGCCAGCAGTACAGAAACCCAGCATGCAGAGGAGGTTGTACTGCTGCAAGATGACTTACCTTGGCTACAGTTACACTTCTACTTTATAAACATAACTGTATATCAATACTCTATTTTTTCTTTCTTTTATTCAGTGTTTTTCCGTGTAGTTTGAGTAAATTTTCCTTACTGGAAGTTTTAAGGGCCTCTATCCAGTGGCTATTTAAGATCATATGTGAGAATACACTCGTGAAGGAGACGTTTACAGTACTTTACCTGTTTTTGTACTGATTTTGCCATTGAAGGTAGATAACACAGATGCAGAAGGAAGACTGCTGTTAGCTGATGCTCTCTGTTATGCCCACAATTTTAATGCGAGGGCTATTGTGAATGCTGCAACATTAACAGGTAAGCAGTGTCCCTTCCTTGCTCATTTTGAAGTCAGTTTTGTGTTACTCATTAGCTGGGCTATGGATTAGTCATGCTGTGTATATAAACCCAACCTTAAAGGCAACTGAGATGGTTTAACATGTTTCAGGACAACAGCAAGCACAGCTTGTATGTCTCTGGAGTGGGGAGGGGACATGCAGGGTACATGCTCAGCAGTGGAGATGAAGTTGGGTTAGCTCAGCCCAGCTGGAACCATGAGCAGGAAAACCTACTCAGACTTCAGAGTTTCTGCACAGGGTTTCCCTGTGCTTCTTCCATCTCTGAGCTGTACCCTCTCAGCTCCCGGGCCTGTGTAATGCCTGGTAGTGACATGCTCATGGAAGAGTCCTGCCCAGTCCATCTGGCAGGGACCACGCTGGAGCCCAGACAGCTCCTGAACAGCTTGCTGAGTGCCTGAGCTCTGACCTAGCCAGTGCCAGTTCTCCCACTCTGGGCCAGCTCAGGCCTCCATGATGAGAGGAGAGTCGTCATCATTCCCCAAGGATCCGTTTGACTGAAGTACCTCCTATTTTTTCTGTAGTTTGCATACTTGTAGGCATTATGAAACGTGTTTTAATTGTTTCCTCTCTACAGTTGAATAATAATGAAGTTGTAATTTTAAATTTAAAACCAGCAATTGTGTATGCAGCTCATGAACTCACTAACAAGCTGTCATGGATGAGGTACTAGCTGAAATAAAAGCAAACACGGAAGAGTAATTCAGACAGGACTCCACTGTGTTGCTTAATGAATATGCTAAGCAAAATAATTATGCTTATATAGATTCTCTGCTAATGCTTTAAGTTAAATTCCACCAGTTTTACCAGTTCAAAGCTGTGGAAAATTTCAACAGACAGAAGGGAAACTGGTTTTAAGATGATTGGCTTGTATAAAAGTATTCATGTCTGGGATCCTTGGAAGCAGGAAGAAGGAGGGCTCTTATAGAAATTTCTTGGACATGTTTTGCTAAACTACTTTTTTTTTTTTTTTCATCTCATTAAGGATTGAGTGTTGATATGAGAAAAGCAGTTCTGGGGCATCAAATAGATAAATATCTAACCCCATGGTTTAATATTTTGATAAGGATTATTTGAATAAATATTTAATAAATTTACACATGATGTGCAGAAGTCTATGTAAGTGAAATTCATGAAAGAGAAGGTATCAACTCAAAAATTATAGATGTCTATAAACTGGAAAAAGCCCATTCACTTGTATTTTCTACATGAATATAACTAAGTTTTTTTAGAGGATACTGTTATTATTTAATATATTATCTTAGACCTATTTCTAAGAAACATCAATCTGAAATCAGGAAATTTGGTTTCATAATTTTTATGTTTCTTGTGTTTATTAGAATAAATAAATGTTAGAAAATGTTCAGACTTTCAAAAATATTAGTGTACTAAAGTCTTCAGATTTTGCAGTCTGATAAATTCCTGTTACTGATAATGGGAATTAAAAATGGAAAGTTCTGTGAAAAGTCAGGATGCAGGGAATAGCTCAGGTCCACCTTTGCCTTTGTCATATAAACTTGAAGGTGTGTTTCTTTAGGTGCCATGGATGTTGCATTGGGATCTGCTGCAACTGGAGTGTTCACAAATTCATCTTGGCTTTGGACTCACCTGTATGAGGTAGGGCTCATATTTTTGTTAAATCATAATAGTAATACTTCAGTGAGATATCTTATTGAAAAGTTAGTACATTACTGGAAGTCTTTATGCAAATCTGAAAGATGTTACTACATTTTGAAATTTTAGAGGAATGATGTCAGTACTATATTGACTTGAAAATAATGTTGACTATTAATTACTAGCTCTTCAGTGAGATGTAATAGCATACACCAAACATTTCAAGGATCTGCATGTTCTGATAACTCACTGGATATGCATGAACTCTGGACTATTGGCAGTAATTAGTTCATGTTAAAAAGATAATTGATCTTGCTTAACAACATGGAGACAGAAGTTCAGAGAGACCTTGTGAGTGGCTGAAATGATGGATCAAGGAAGCCTCTGAGGGGAAGGATTTCTGTTGTCAGGGAAAAGGAAAAACAGATAAAGAATGATGCCTTTTGGCTAACACTAAAGTATTTACTAAAGTAAAAAGCAGGATTTCCTGTTTTGTTTTGCAAACAGTGTATTTCAAAAAAAACCTAATATCTTGGGGTAAAGATTTTTAGACTGATAAAACCTAAACAAAAAGAAGCATGCACGAAAACAGGGCTTACAAGTGCAGTTAAAAATTTGCTCAAAATACTGTTTCTTTTTCAGGCCAGCATTTTGACAGGGGACAGAGTTTGGAGGATGCCTCTTTTTGAGCATTACACAAAACAAGTCACAGACTGTCCTCTTGCAGATGTGAGTAACATTGGAAAGTACAGCAGGTAAGATGAACCCACACCTTCCATGTGCCCCTTTCTTTCAACCTATTTGTTTAATATGTGTGCTGTTGGAATTGCTTTGGAAACAATACATCTTTCTGTTTCCCACAGAGCTGGAGGAGCATGCACAGCTGCTGCATTCCTGAAGGAATTTGTGACAGCCTCTCACTGGGCTCATTTGGATATAGCTGGGGTGATGTCCAATAAAGATGAGGTGCCATATCTTCGGAAGGGCATGGCAGGGCGGCCCACAAGAACTCTCGTAGAGTTTGCGGCTCGATTAAGTCACGACAGTCACAATGCCAAATAAAAATACTTGTTCTAAAATCATCCACTCTGCCTTAAAAAAAAAAAAATCTTAAAAGGTATCATTCATAAATGAATGCCCCAAGCATATTTTCACTATGGCAATTAAATAAAAATGCATTTTATAAATTATTACTTTGAGATTTGTTGTCCCATACCATATTATGCAGCTTAAAATAAAAATTACTGTTTTAACTATTGAAATACTTAATACCAAAACATGATAATGGAAATTATTGGGATGCCTATTTTATTTGTAAAGCAGGCATCATTATTATAAAGAACAAATACCTTATTTGGATCTGAGTTTTGACTGAGAGAATAAGCAATCTGATAGACATACCTCAGGTTTGGATGAACTGTAGTGGTGTTGATGGTAACTCTGCAAAACTGTTCATAGAAACACCATTCTGGCATTTTTTTCTTTAGAAAAACTATAAACTGCTTTTGGTATGTACTGAGGCAGAAATTATGCTGTGTGATTAGCATTAGCATGGCTTCAGCACAGAATTATGTAGTACATTACAAACATGTCAAGAAGAGTGTATATTATAACTTTTTTATAGAAAGCTAAGAGTGCAAGTTAGTGTTTGTGTGTGTTTTTTAGGGGGACCTGCCCTCATCTCACATGTATTTTGTCATCCTTGTAGTTCCTCTCTTTCCTGGTGTAAGGTGGCCACACTCCAAGCAGGGACATTATTCCCAGCATCAGTTCAAACATCCTGACACTTAAAACGTGGGGTGATGTTTTCTTGACAATTCGGGGGCTCCAAGCCCATAGGGTAGGGATTTGTTTTGGTTTAGGGTGGGTTTTGGGGTTTTTTTTGTTAAATGCTGTTGTCGGAACAAGTGATGCTGAAACAGTGCTTGCCCAGGCTCACACCTGTGAGGCACACTCAGGGCAAAGGCTGAAGGAGGCCCCTCTGGGAAGAAGGGCTTTGCTGTCTCTGCTTGCCTTGTTCCAGCAGGGTCAGTGCTATCCTGGGGTGGAGTGGGAAGAGTGTGGCCAGCAGCTTGAGGGAGGTGAGCCTTCCCACCCCCTCTGCCCCACTGAGGCCACTTCTGGTGTGCTCCGTCCCGTTCTGGGCTCGTCAGTGCAAGAAAGACATGGAACTACTGGAGAGGGTCCAGCAGGGGCTGTGAGGAGGGAGGATGGAGGGTCTGGAACATCTCCTATGAGGAGAGACTGCATGTGCTGGGTCTGTTTAGCCTGGAGAAGTCTAAGACGGGATCTCATCAGTACACTGAAGTATCTCTCAGACAGGTACCAAGAGCACGGTGCCACCCTTTTCAGCGGTGCCCGGCGCCACGACGAGGAGCCCTGCCCACGCACTAACCCTCACAAGCGGGTGCCCGAGGGTCGGGCCCTCAGCGGGCGGGGCCGCGCGGGGCCNGCCGGGGCCGCCCGGCCCGCCCGGCCTCATCCCGCCGCCCGCGGGGCCGCGCAACCCCAACAACACGCTGGTGGACGAGCTGGAAGCGTCCTTCGAGGTGAGGGGGGGGCAGCCGCGGGCGGGCGCTTCCCCGCCTGCGCCGGCCCCCCGCAGCCGCTCAGCGCGGTGCTTCCCTCTCCGCAGGCCTGCTTCGCCTCGCTGGTGAGCCAGGACTACGTGAACGGCACGGACCAGGAGGAGATCCGCACCGGTGAGCCCGGGGCAGGAGCGGGGCGTCGCCCCTTCCCGGTGGAACGCTGCTGGGAGCAGCGGCAGGAAAGAAATCCACCCGGGAGTGCCGGGGGGGCTGGTGGGCAGGGCGGAGTGAGCCAGTTGACTCCTGGGGTTGGGTGGGATTATCCTGCCGGGCAGTGAGCGCGTTTCGAGCCCCAGGCAGGCGATGCGGTGCATTCGGAAGCTGTATGAAGCAGTAACAGGAAATGGGAAAGGCCAGGCCAGGCACTTCAGTAGCGGTGCTTTAGGGACGCACCTCCGTGGAGGTAGAATAGATAGTGGAATGAACAGGAGTTTGAAAAGTGGCCCTTGACTACTCCTTAGAAGTGCAGTTGTTCCTGAAAATTTGCTGAAACTTCACTCAAATGGCGTTTCAAAGTAGGCATAAATGCTTTACAAAACTCCTTTCTGGGCATTTGGTCATATTTATGAGCTGGCATGGAACAGCTTTTAATACCAAAACAGTAGTGTTTGGTGTATGAGGGCAGAATATTCTCTTCAATAAATGTGTATTTTAGAACCCTGCACTGAACTTGTTGCTTAGGCATGCAACCACGTTCCATGAATTATTTTATTACTCCTTGTCAGAAATAAAATGAAACCTGGGAGGAACTGTTTTCCTGTACTTCTAAAATAACCTGAAAGTTTCCAGAGCAGTGTCTTATACAGGAACCTACTGGTTTATAAATACATTATTTTAGATGTTCTGAAGGTTTCCGTTCTAGAAAGTACTGTGAAAAGTGTTTTTAATAGACCACTACCATTACCAGCCTGAAATCTTATATTTTCAGAAGCTGTTCTCTCAATCTTGTTATTATATGTTTAGGTGTTGATCAGTGCATCCAAAAGTTTCTGGATGTTGCAAGACAAACTGAATGCTTTTTTCTACAAAAAAGACTGCAGCTGTCAGTCCAGAAACCAGAACAAGTAATTAAAGAGGTATGTTAATTTACCTGTCCTGTGCTAGATCTGATAAGGCAAGTACCTTAATCACCATGTTCATAATTTTGGGTTTCTCAGCATAATGTACCTTAAGGTGGTAGAACTTGACTGTTACCATAACTCTCAACATGAACCTGGAGAAGCTGGATACCTGCTGCTATGTGGAGTACTGGAACACAACTGATAATTCATCAGAAGAGACAAACTAGTTAGATTTTGCTGGGAGTGGTGATCTCTAAAATATGTGGCATAGGTGAGCAGCAGTAGTGCATTCACAGTGCTTTCCCTCTATCATTAGACACTTCACTATTATTCCATTTTTCTACTGTAAGATCAGCTTGAAAGCTCAAGGTCTAAAAAAGTTACATTCTCTTTATGTGAGGTGGTTATCCTTTTGAATACTGTCTTTTTGCTAATCCACAATTCTTTCATCCATAGGATGTTTCAGAATTAAGAAATGAATTGCAGAGAAAAGAAGCATTAATTCAGAAGCATTTGAGTAAACTGCGACACTGGCAACAGGTGCTGGAAGACATCAGTGTACAGCACAAAAAGCCTGCAGAAATGCCTCAAGGTCCATTAGCTTACCTAGAACAAGCATCTGCAAATATTCCTGCTCCAATGAAGCAAACATAATCTTCAGTTTTACACAGCTGAATATTTTAAAGGCAATGGTGTTCTTTGTATGCTTTTTGTGTAATGTAATTTGTACTACAAATATAGTTAAAACAGTTAAGCCAAATATATTCTTCTTTTTTTTTATTACAGCAATATGGATTGGTTTTATGTTTCAATGGAAAGTGTTCACTGTTGTTCAGGATGTTTTCTGGTAGAAGTGTGTCTCCCAGAATGTATCCTGTTCCTTCTAGAGAGGGTGGCCCTTGCTTTCCCCTTTGTCTTTTGGTATGATCAAAATACCTGCAAAGATTAGTGTTTGATTTTACTGGAATATTTAAATGTTTTGTGATCTAGTCATTATCCTCGAGTACCACTGCAGAAACACCCTTAGAAGTGTCTGTATGTAGGTCAGATCACTTTTTTTGAAGTGAATTGTCACTCCACCTGGCTCACCTCATGGAAGGTGTCTTGGGATATGCAAATTTGATTCTTATAGGATGAATTGAAATGGAAAAACGCACACAAAAAGGGTGGGATTTGTAATGGTGGCCTCATGTTACTCATGGTCTGACTCTCAGGCTACTGAAGATGTGTTCCAAAATACTTACCCCCAAAGTATGACCACTCATTGTGGAGGTAGCATCATCACCACTGTCCAGTATACAGAATTACCTTCTATTGCAGTGCTCTACTTAGTAAGTTAAATGTAGCCAAAAAAGATTTTGGAAGTAGAAATGGCAAAAGAGTCCTGTCTGTGTATTACCAAGCAACAAAGTTAATTCGTCCATATAACCACTTTTCTACATGCACATTTTTGGGGGCACAGTGGAGTAATTAATTGTTGTAACGCTGGAAATAACTGGTAATTGTGTATTGAAATTTCTACTGTTCTTGGGGCAGTGTGGATGAAAAGTAATGAAAACAGTGCTGTACATTTCCATCCTCACAGATGCCAAGGTACCCATCAGTGTTACACTATTTAATCACTTGATTACAAGTAGAAAAAGTGCCTTTTTGCCAAATCTACTGCCAAAGTTTTTTCCAACCAAGCATTTCCTCTTGGAAAAAATACTAGATAACTGGGATGAAAATTATTGGCATGTAAAGTGTTCTGCCCTTCCTTCTACCTTTGCACCACCAGTGAGATGCAGTGGCTGTTTTGTATGAAATGTTTGCATCTGTTGGTGTAGCTCATGCTGACTGTAGGATGTAAGAAGAGATTAGGCTGGTGGTACACCTCTTTGCACAGGTAAAATTTTTTTAGGTGGCTGGGCCCTGATGGCTGACACTAAACGGGGACTCAAAGAAATTGAAGAGGAACTGTCCTGTCTTAAACAGCAGGCTGCTGCTTGTGCATTTCCCTGCCTTTCACACTTACTGGGTTAAGTGCCCAAGAGTCAACTTCATGGGTTCTTTCCCGCCAGCAATGAATTAACATGATCTGATAAATGTAGTCATTCCCCCACTTTACTTTTATGTGGGCATAAAACTACTATGGAGTTAAAAGGTAAAAGGGTGCAGTTGCCACCACTCTGGAACTCAGTGTACAAGTCTGACTTACTTCAGCATAACATAGAACTCTTTTGAAAAACATATTGGATAATTTACAAGCTTTAATGTTCATACTTACACATCATCCTAATTTATCAGGCTGATACATATATTAAAATTCAGTGGGAATATTACATAGCAATGCTGACTATACAAAACAGTTTATGAAGCAAACCAGAAATTATTTCTAAACCAGCCTGCTATAAACATGCTATTTTTGAAGGTCTACCACATGCTGTACAGCTTAAAATTCATTTAACAAAAAGCATTAAAAACTTTTAAAATTACATTATTATATGCAGAACTTACTTTAAACAGCTGATGAAGCAAGCATATAAATGTACAGAAGGAAGATCTTTTTTCAGCTGGCGCCAAATTGACAGAATGTATCAGAGTCCAAATTCCACATTTAATGAAATTGTGGAGTGGTACAGTCTCTTTAAAAAGTCTTTTCGCATAACTGCATCCAAACTTCAGTTTTGACAGAAGTTGTTAAAAAAAATGCATTTTCCTGAAATTCATGCCTGTAACTCCATAGATATAAGAGAGTACAGGTATTTCCTAATTTTATTTAGAAATTACTTTTCTTCCCTTAAATCATCTATTGGATTATCATTCCTAAAAAGAAAACAGGAATTACTTTTATCGTAATTATGAGAAGTATGGAAATAGTTTACTTTAAAATGAAAAAAACTTAGTAAACCATTCTTGATGCTGAGGGTCTTGTTTTTGGTCATCTTTAGTTTGTGGTGGTTCATTGCCATGTATCCTGTGCAAACAAATAAGCATTAGCATCACCTACTTACTTACAATCTTATCAATATGTAATACTTTTCCCAGAAAAACTCATCATCCCATGAATGGTTCTGTGCTCACATGAGTGGATGAGGCCAAAAGGTGCCAGCTACAGTTTTAGTTGGGATCTGTGCCAGCCAGGTAACTGGACTAGCAGCACTGGTTGTAACATGAAGAAAAGCACGAAGCAGAGCTTAACAGCTATGGAGAAAGGTTTAAACATAGTTCTTAACTTGACAGCCCCAAAAAATTAAACAAAATGATGCTTCAAGGATATGAAGTCTTGAAAATCAGAGAATGGCAGCTGCAATTTACTCTTAAAAATATGAAATACAATTTATGCATTAAAAATGTTTGGTAAAAGTTCTATTTGAAACTGAAAGATTTATCTGAACGCTACCTGGCATTCAATCCTATTACATAGTCCCTGATTTTCCATCATTCAGGGTTTTTTTAACAAATGATAGCAAATAGAACTCAACTTATGATTGACTGATTTAATAAAAAGAATTAAGCAAGTAGCAGCCAAGCGACCCTCAGTCTCTCTATACGTTGTTTTCCTTTAAAACAAATCCCATTTGCCTTGGTAGTCATCTGGCATGACACAGCATGTTTGTATCTTTAAGAAGTGGGAATTGCCAAACAGGATCTAAGCCTGTGTCCCAGGTTGTTCTTGTCACCAGTCAGCACCATCTGCCCCCAAGGAAAGAAATCTCTTGCACACAATTTACAGGGTAACTCAATCTCCACCAGGAGATAGGCAAGAAGGCTGGATTTTGTCCTGAAATACAGTGGTAAGGTCTGGCGACTTTTTAACTGTATACTGGCTACATAGATTTTTAACTATTTCTTGAAGAGAGCGTACATGTTAAAAAACACTGAATAATATCATTTACATAACTCATAAATTTGAAGAATTGAAGCTCCTCAGAGAGAAAAAAAGCAGACATTAAGTATCTGCTAATCAGTTTCCAAGTCTCTAACCTTTGCCAAATGATCAACCTAGATTCATATCTCGTAAAATAAAAACATCCCATCTACATCTACCAAGTGCAAGGTGAGGCAATAAAAACAGGAAGACATCCTTACCAGAACCACTGAAAGGTGCCATGTTCACAACTAAATACATTCTTAGTTAAGTACTTGCAGCTCATTTTCTTTTTTTCTTTTTTTTCTTTTTTTTTTAATTTCGGGGAGGTTTTTTATTTGTGTATGTGTCTGTGTGTGTTTTGGTTGGTTAGTTTGGCTTCAGGTTGGTTTTTTTTTCTGTCAGGAGGGGTTGCAAGCATAAGGTCTGCTGGGCATGGATTATAGCCCACTTTTTTAGTAAAGTTCTGGATCTGTCTGCAGAAAACCAAACCTACAGAGTTCATTGCACAGTAGGAACCTTTTATCATTGTGTATTTCCACATGTCTAATATGTTTGAATTGCCTACAAGATTCTAAATATGAATTAATTTATTGTCATACAAAATGGACAAATACCTTGTGGCAGCACTGCTGTCTGAGGACTGTGTTGATGGAGAGCCCACCCTGAGGCAGCCAGGACTCCGGTCTAAGCTTGTAGATTTTGTTATTTGAGGAGCACTTCTCTTTGATTTTAAGTCACAGCTCAAAAAGCTCTTTGCGTAGGAAGCTAAATTCGGAACACTGACAACACGACTGGGCACCTCAACTGTTTTCTTCTTCTGCTTTTATTGTAACAGAAAACTTCATTACATACATTTTTTACAATTTATAATATAAAACCTCAACAATACCTCATTTCCAAATATCTTCTGAGGAATACCCAAATAAGAAGGTTTCTATCTTTTTCTATAGGCATTTAAATTAAATTCTCAGGGTATGCTGTAATTCCATAGGTTTTGTCATCCAATTAAGACAACTTGTATATTTGACCCTGACATTTTAGACACATCAAGGTGGTTTCCACCAACCTGACCTCCCTTCTTTCTATGGCTATTTGGAGACAATATCATGCAGACAGGCTGGAATGACAAAGGGCAGATACCAAGAAACTCAAACAGATTCCTAATTTTCCTCGATGCATGCAATATGCGATTAGCAACTCCCAAATCTGCAAGCAATGGCCATGTTCATCCCAGTGGAAGACTGATGTCAGAGTTCTAGTGTTTTATATTGGCTTAAACACCTGTTATTTATGTTGCATATATACTTGTACTGAATTTCTCCTAAGCTCAACACTGACTGTAGGTTGGCAAGAATTCTACTGAATAACATTATCATAAAAAATTCATAACACCTTTGTTGTCCTGATTGCCTTTATGATTCAAATAGTAATAAAAACTATCACAAATTGTGATTTTAATTGCATTGCTGATCTTACCTTCATGGAGGGAGTCAGGCATGCTGTATTAGGGTTGAAAGAAAATGACCGATTCCTGTAAGATTCAGCATTGGCTGAAAGTGAATGCTGACATTTTCTTCCTTCCTGAAGGGAAACAAATTATGTGTATGAAAACATGTATTTGTTGGAAGCTGGTAGGAAAGATACATTTGTTGAAGTACTCCTGAACAGCAAGAGACAACCAGTCTGAAGCAATGTGTGAAACACTGAATAGAACCTTGCAGTAGATTCCAAAATACATATGTCAATATAAAAAGCAATCTTACCACCAGCTGCTTGATAATCTCTTCTCTCTCACTTAATTTGTCTTGCAGACAGTTTATAAGGTGTGTATCTTCAGGCCTGGACTCCCACTTTCTTGACTTTTCTTCTAATTCTTTAAGTCTGTACCAAAAAAATGCAGACCAGAAAAAAACTTTCTCAGATTAGCTTCAAGAGACACCTCGGATGTACTTTTCCCTGTGTTCCAAGCCTAAAATGCAGGGACATAGCCAAGCCTTTCCAATAAAATAGGATTTTTAAAAAATGGACATTTGTACATGGTTTATGTAGAAGCATATTATTTGGAGTTGAAAATAAATTGCCAGGTTTAATCCACAACACTTGTCCAGAGTAAAATCTAGCCCCTTGTGTAAAACAGTAACATGCTTGTACATCATGTTGCTAGTCTAGTTTCCTAAAGAAAAAAATCTGTGTCACAGTATTTATATATTCAGCTATTTGTTCTCTTTTCTGACCCAGTAACTTTGAAATCCTCAGAATTACTCAATCTCTGTAACCTTCATGTTCATGAAGGCGGGCTTGAATATACATGCTGTTTTAGTAACCCTCCTAAGACAAAACCTGTAGTCTGAGTTCAGCTTTTTAAATTCCTTCATCAAGGGAAAAGATTCAAATGCTAATTACACATTCTTAGATACGGTGTGGAAAAATACATTTGATTGACCCATAAGAACACAAGTCATTATTTTATGAGCTAGGTTCATGAATTTTGCTGCTTGAGAAACTGAATGCAATGAAGTTCACCTACCAGGACTGAGAAATGTATTACAGAATACAAACCACCATTTTGGTTGGGTTTTTTGTTTTGTTTTGTTGTTTGGGGGTTTTTTATGTGTGCGTAAACATTTTTGAGAGCACACCCCCCCCCCCCACCTAATCCTCTTAGAGTTATCTCAGAGTTTAAAAAAAAAGATAAATATTTACACCTGAAAGGTTTAAGGGTTAGAGACCTGCTTATATGCCAAGTCTCTCTTCTGGACTTCTGCTGTGAAGTTGGGATAAGAGGAAAGAAGGAGGGATATATAAAAGGGATTATTTCTGAGGGGTCTCTCCTGTACAATCTGAAGCACTGCAGAATTTCTCAGCTCCACAAGGGGTTGCAAACTCCTTTATTTACATGAGCATAACTTTCCTTGGAAATTTTTAAGGAAATGAGGTTAAGAAGCTTTTACTTAACAATGCTGCTCTGCTGAACAAAGTTAAGTACGAAATCATGGATCAAGGCCTCTGGTATCATCTGTGACAATGATGATTTTACATTTCATAAAATTTCTAGATCCTACATGGGAGTTTTAATTTAGCATTGTAAAATTCATGTCCAGTGCTTTAGATTAAACAATATCCAGAATTTATTACAATGCATCTGAGTCTTTTTGGTTTGCAAAGACAATACCTATTCATTTCTGTTTTGATCCTTATAGTATTTTACTTACACGGTACATACTAAGAATAATAAATACAAACAGTACTCATTGCCAGCATGAGTAATTATTTGTTTAATTATTAAATGAGTATTAAATGAGTATTTATTGTTAAATTACTTACGCAGTTTCTAAGGAGAAAATCTTTGCTTGGAGATGTGCCTTAGTGCTGCTGAAATCAGATACTATGTTTTCAATTTCCTCCCGGTGATATTGTTTCAGTATGTCCAGTTCTTTTTTATGCTTGATACTGAGGTCTTCTACCAGTAGCCTTTCACTGGTATCAAAATATGTCTGAATTCTCATGTTTCAATATTAGTTTATTATCATTGATCAAAGCATGCAGTTTTGAAGTGTTTTATTGACTGCAAAGGTAGTTAACTGGCAAAGATCTGGCTTCTGCCTACTGATTTGACTTTGACATTTTGGTTGCAATCTGAGAAAAAATATTTTAACACTGAGGAAGAGAAAAATTATTTTGAAAGATACTTGACCTTCACCCTTCAGGAAATGGAAAGTCTATTCCATATAATGGTGCTATTGATATTCTGTCTAGGGTTAGCTTGTACATGAATCTTAATGATAAAACATGACAATGAGGTATTACAGGAACTTATTGGTATTAAGCAAAATTATGTTGAAATATCTGGGATTTTAACATGGCTCTCATGATATATTACACCACATCGTGGCACCAGAAACATTTAATACTGCCTATCATCATCCTAAAACTCAAAAAAAAGAAAAAAAAGTGAAGAAGTGTTGTACAATGCTTTTAACTACAACATTTGTCTTTTTCAGGCCATATATTTTGCAAGATACTGATATTAGAAGAGATATATTAAGAAATAATATTAAGAGATAGATGAGAAAATATATATTAACACCATAAACAGAAAACTAAAAAAATGCCTTACATTTTGTCAAGCCTAACCACAATATGGCATTCTAATATCAATACCAAAAGCAATACACATTTATTGAAGAATCATAATTTCTTGCTATTGCTTTGTTAAACCTTTGAGAAACTTTTTCATTAACTCAGTAGAGAACCCGTGTTCTATGGTTTACTGATTAAAAGACATGCTCATATCAGCATATTAACAATTGTAACTTTCACAAAAGCCATTTGGTTTACCTTTTGTTTTCCCCTATTTTCTTTTTAACGTATTCCCAAACCTGTTTCACTTGTTTCTGAAAGGCTTCAGGAAAGACCAAAAGGTCCATGAGAGGTTTCTCCCCTTGAACTTAGAACACAGCCATGGAAGTGACTGATTTGCCACTTAGCATAAAATAAGCAGGAGAAGAATAAGGGTAAAAAAGGGAGAAGAATTCCTGAAATGATTCTTCAGGAGTAGAATATTCTCCTTCAGAACAGCCATTGTGGGACTTGTTTTCTCTTCCCATAAAAACACCTCTGTCTGCTCTCATCCTAAACCTTGTAAAAGCTTTCTGTACTGGAGGTAAAATTCACACAATTCAAGAGAAAGGACAGAGGAATTATTACTTCAAGCAGATTACTGGTTTCACTTATTTGGCAAGAGTAGGACTAGTAATTTTGAGTAATTTGTTATAAAAATTTGTCACAAGCCACTTTCAATTCAGAAAAGAAACTGGCTTAAGACAGGGGTGCTATTGTTAAAAATAAAAATAGCAATTACTTATATGCACCAATTTAATGATTGCCCTACACAAATTATTAGTCCTCAAAAAGCAAAATGAGAGCTGCAAGTTTCAGGTCTTCCATGGGTTAATTTCAGAGCAGCCTGTATCAGGTGCCTTGGTCCACCTCCAGTTATGTGCAGGATTTCTCCTTACATAATTTCCGTTAATGCTTCCTTCCCAAATGCTTACTGTAGTAGAGGTACACCATTTATTCCCTGTAAATAAAATCCTCCAGCCCAGCAGCCTTAGCATTTGAGGCTTTTTAGACCTCATCGCTGACACATGAATAATTCTTCTTTTCATGAACAGAGGCTCTAAATTCCTTCAAGGTAGCTTGAGGGCATTAATGAAACTCTCTGGTTTGCAATTCTCTCTGTTGATCTTGCTTCAAAAGCTTGAAATGAAATTCACTTTGAAGTAACTCTCCAAAGAGTGCAATGG